>VMRN01000045.1:252878-268771 GCA_010277015.1 Poeciliopsis turrubarensis | reverse complement strand
GGGGGTGAGGCACGTTCATTACGCTCTCTGAAAATTTTGTTACACACATTTTTGTTAGTTTTTTACAGCTGGTGTGTAACTCATATTGCAAAAAAAAAAAAAAAAAAAGAAAAAAAAGAGCATTTTCCCCTCAAACAAAAAAAAAAACCCCTAAAAGATAAAACAAATCTGAAGTCAAAACTAAATAAAAAATTAAAAAGACAGGGAGGTAAAAACTAAGATGCTATGGATATGAAGCTGATTGTGTCCTGAACCCTGTTTCCCAGCGGGTCAAACCGAGGGACAGACGTCTCCGGGGCAGATGGTGGAGGAGCCCATCCACCCGGTCAACATCCCCCGCAGGGAGAAAGACTTCCAGGGAATGCTGGAGTACAAGAAGGAGGATGAGATGAAGCTGGTTAAGAATCTCATTCTGGGTAAAAACAGCCATCTTACAGAAAGAAGTTCAGGTTTTTTTAATGAGCTATAAGGAACAAAGTAACTCACAAGCTCTTCTTTTATGTAGCAATTTCTCAAAAAAACAAATAAAGCTGAGACGACCAATAATATTGGGACCTTTATGAAGTGAGAAATCTGAACGTGTCCTTTCAACCTTCCAGAGCTGAAGCCGCGCGGCGTAGCAGTGAACCTGATCCCAGGTCTGCCGGCCTACATCCTGTTCATGTGTCTGAGACACGCAGACTACGTCAACGACGACCAGAAAGTTCGGACTCTGCTCACGTCGACCATCAACAGCATCAAGAAGATCCTCAAGGTGCGTCCACGTAATGGAAGAACCAGGCCGAGTGACGGTGGCCGGTGAGAGGAGATCTGTTGACGCCGATGCCTTTCTCTTCTTCTGCTCCTCTTAGAAACGAGGCGACGACTTTGAGACCGTCTCGTTCTGGTTGGCCAACACCTGCCGCTTCCTGCACTGTCTGAAACAATACAGCGGGGATGAGGTGACACCAACACACCCAAAAAAACAAGAAAATATGATTTGCTTAAAATTAGCCTCTTTATACTTTTTCCTGGTACATGTGAGGCAGGAGTGAAAAGGAATTGAATGTCTGATGATTATCAGAGCTGTATTAAGAGGCTAGCGCTGATGCTAGCAGAACTACAGTTCAAAGTTACTGAAAGTTATTCAGACACCTGACAGATTTAGATTCAACAGGCCGTTAATTTCATGTGTCTAAAATTAAGGCCTTAAATTCATTGGAAAAACAACAGGTTGGCCTTAAATTGGTTAATTACAAGTCTTATAGTTTTAAGACTACTTATTCTCACATATTCCATGTTTCCTTTTGTCTGGCTGGACTTTTCTGCTACGTAAAAAATCTTTGTTGCGTTGAGTGACTATCGATAATTGGCTGCTAATATACCCTTGCTAGCTAGCTGGGTTGCTTTTTTTAATGTCTACATGGGTAAGTGCTAGATTACTGCCAGGTGTCTGGACGACGCTCATCTTAGTCCTTGGTAGGTTTCTCTTACAATTCATTTCTTTTATACATCTCTGTTGGTCTTAAATTGTAGTCATAATGATTTTTTAAACAGTCTTAAATTTGAGTTGGTGAAAATTGAACAACGACAATTTTAGGAAAAATAATCTTATTTACATTTATTTTTTTTTAAAAAGTGTAAGGAAATAAATAAGGCTTACCTAAGGTGAAACACTGAGTCAATCAAGAATGAATTAAATGCATTTTGATTATTATTTTATTAAGAAATGAAGCAAAGAGTATGAGCAATGACTCCCCTGGCCAGTCCAGGGAAGCGAAGAAAAGATAAAAGTTCGTCGCTTTTAATATCCACCAGCCGTCTTTCAGAGATACGGGAACTAAAGGGAGGATCCCACCAGTTTCAGTTTACTTCACAACTCTGGTATTTGCACCTGCAGACTGTGACCCTGGATGGTTCAAACCCAGTTCAGAAATACCCTTCATAATGTGTTTCCAGTGAGCTGCCTCCAGCATGAAGGGTGCTTTATAGCTAAAATTGATTGATTGACATAAGACAAAGTTTGACATGACAAATGGCATGTCAAGAATTATTTTTATCAGTGATTAATGACAAATTTTTAACTGCAGTCAAACGCTTCGTATGTTTAGACACAGAGTAAAGAAAATAAATATAGCGAGATACAATTAGCTGTCATGCTACTGTTACCCCATCGCTCATGTTAGTTGGAAATTCAGACTCAGCTTTAGCATCATGTTTGCAAACTAGAACCAACGTCGCAAATGTTTATCAAAAGTGACGTTTCATGTGTGCGGATCTGCTGTAGTTTTGCCCTCACTGCCCTGATATGGAAAAGTTGCTGCTTTTGTTCTATTTTAAGGCAGATATTCCAGAGTTTTTTGTTTTGTTTTTGCCCCAGGGCTTTATGAAGCACAATACATCCAGGCAGAACGAGCACTGCCTGTCCAACTTTGACCTGGCAGAGTACAGACAGGTGATCAGTGACCTGGCCATCCAGATCTACCAGCAGCTGGTCAAATGCATGGAGAACATCCTGCAGCCGATGATAGGTGGGTGGAGGCACAACACTTCAAAACACTGCAGTAGTTTGAGCAGCACAAGACTTACTCATATTTTTCCCACACATCAAATTGAACGAATCTGCGCTCTAGAAACTAGACCAAAAACCCTAGATTGAGTGTTTTTGCAGAAGCTTATGTTTGTTGGGGTGCTTTAGCACGGCGCCGTATCACTGCGTTTTCTCCTCGCAGTGTCTGGGATGTTGGAGCATGAGACCATCCAGGGCGTGTCCGGAGTGAAGCCCACGGGTCTCCGCAAGCGGACGTCCAGCATCGCCGACGAGGGGACCTACACCCTGGACTCCATCCTGCGGCAGCTCAGCGCCTTCCACTCCACCATGTGCCAGCACGGCACCGACCCCGAGCTCATCAAGCAGGTGGTGAAGCAGCTCTTCTACATTATCGGCGCCGTCACGCTCAACAACCTGCTGCTGCGCAAGGACATGTGCTCCTGGAGCAAAGGCATGCAGATCAGGTAGGAGGTGCCAGCTGCTGAGTTTGAGAGGTTTTTTTTTTTGTTTTTGTTGTTTTTACTGTGAGAGCCTGTAGTCAACAACGGATGTGTGCAGGTACAATGTGAGTCAGCTGGAGGAGTGGCTCAGAGACAAAGGGCTGATGAACTGTGGAGCCAAAGAGACCCTGGAGCCTCTGATCCAGGCCGCCCAGCTGCTGCAAGTGAAGAAGAAGACGGACGAAGACGCCGAGGCCATCTGCTCCATGTGCCACGCCCTCACCACCGCTCAGGTGCGCCCACAGCGACGTCTGACAGAAAGCTCAAGCCATAATCCATCCACTCCTCTAAACAATTTCTGGTCCGATTTGTCTCTTTCAGATCGTAAAGGTCCTGAACCTCTACACTCCAGTCAACGAGTTCGAGGAGAGAGTTTCAGTTGCTTTCATACGAACCATCCAGGTAGACGTTTAATGAAATCACTGGTAACAAAGAATAATTTAGTTGTACAGATTTACAGTGCATTAAGGCAACAGTAGTGGAGCTTTGGTGAAGTAGCTATGATGCACGTAGGTGTGGTTTCAGACTGGACTTTGTTTTTCTAAACTTTTTGAGACCCAATATTTCTAAATATTTTGTGTCAGTGATGCTGGTTTTCTGTTAGCTGGTGGGTCATCTGATCTTCCTTGTTTGGCTTCGATCCCAAGACCTCCTGTCTGTTCACTGTATTCACTTTTTCTGACCCTCTCTTCTTCTTCTTCTTCTCATCAGACCCGCTTGCGAGACCGCTGCGAGAGCCCCCAGCTGTTAATGGACACCAAAATGATCTACCCGGTCACCTTCCCATTCAATCCGTCCTCCCTGGCCCTGGAAACGATCCAGATCCCCACCTCCCTGAACCTGAGCTTCCTCACCAGGGTCTGAGCTGAAAAATCCCCGGCCGCAACCGTCGCCTCCACCTACTGGCCCGAGACCGAGTATAAATATTAATTATAGTAAAAGCACTTCAATAAAATGTGGATGAACACAATCTGAAGAAACATTTTCTGTCTAAACGCTGACATGCACACACATCGGTGTCACCTTCTGGCTTGTCGCTCGGAAACGCGCGCTACTCGCCCCGGGCTCGCCATTAAACGCCTGTATAAACGCTTAGAGAAGCCATTGGATCCCATCAGTCATCAGCAAGAGGGTTAGTGTTACCCATCCTTCCTCAGTGTTTCCCGTCATCGTTGAGCTAGCTGCTGTTCATGTCTGAGTCACGAGAGCAAAGCAGGCAGAGATCTCACCACACAGAGCTAATTAGCAAACGATCGCAAAAACAGCCGAGCGATCGGGTTTTATCCCCCTCTGAGCACAGTCAAGCCAAGACGAGACAAAACTCATTGTCTGTACTATATTATTTATACACAAAGATATCTATATAGAAATAAATAATCTATCTTTTATTTTATTTATTGAAATTATGTTGCCAGCCTCAATGTTTAAAGAATACTGAAGAGCTTTGCTTTAGCTGCACTGACGTACAATATTTATGTCCTAATTAGATAAGTTATATCATAGAAGGTCTGGCGCGACTTTTGATTCGCTGGGTCTTTAACTCAGATGTTTAGTGTTTATTTCGGGCAGAAGCGAGGAGAGTATACGAAGGGTTAAACTCTGCTGAGGGCTTTAACCTATGACGAGGTCCACTGTTTACAGCTCTGATCAGAACCGAGAAGACACACCAGAACATTTAAACTATGGAAGCCCCAACGTGCCACAAATTCATAAATCAAAACCTCTTATGTCATGATTAAAGTTGCTGAATTTTATGAATAGGCAAATTCCCAATTATGCATCTCAATTGTGAATATATGAATCATTAAATGTGAAATGCTGTAATTAGTCATATGTGATAATATTTTAGAGTCAAGTTTGTGAATGTCGGTGATCAGCCAGCACTGTGTTGCGTAAACTCTGCTCCAGTTTCCTGCGCAGTGCTGGCTCTGCCCAAAATCAATCTACTAACAGTGAAACACTCATTTATGCTTTTCATATAAAATGCTTGTTTGCCATACATTTTTGAAGACATCACATTTACTACTAATTTAAATGAATTGGAACACATTGAACTAATCGAGTGATTTATTTGTTGAATTGTGTCACTTTCGGACTTCCATATTCACCATACCGCCAACACTGCAATAAAAGCACAGATCTGTACGCAAGACATGACACTCAGCTTCTGTTTCTCCTTACATTCTTCTGGTCAAGGCCTTGGAAAATGTTCCCGTTTATCTTCGTGTGCATATTTATTTCAGTATTGCCATTTGTTTAGGGTTGTTTGTATTGTAAAGCCATATATTACTGAACAGAATGAAGAGACATTTGTTGTTTTTTTTTTTTAAATATGTTTTGCAGAAATTCCCTGGTATCTGTTCTCTGTTACACTTTCTCTGCTTTACACCCACTTTTGCCTTCCTGTTTTTGTGACACAACATGGGCATTTGTTACAAATAACCAACAGATTATTTTTGATCATCGCTGTCATTTTAACTGCTGGCTCAGTGCTTCTCCCTCAGTCTTTTTTTTTTTTATTATCATTCACTGACAGATTGTTTAGCTTCAGATATAGCAAAGCATAAGGCATGAAGTGCTGCTTTATTCGTGTAACCTGCATGGTTTAGGCTTTCCAGCCGTCACCAGCTTGAGAAAAGGAGCCTGCATGTTAGGAAAACTAGAGCGTGGAGTCGAGTCCACCAGGAAATCTGCCCATGTTGTGACAAAGACTCTTCCGTCTTCCTCTGCTCTGTCTTTTCTGCACTTTCAGCCTGCTTCCTGTTGTGCCGCTAGTACTTGCTGTGCCTCTTCTTCTCTTTTGATCATTATTGTCACCAAAAACACTCTGCTTAGTAAAATGCTGTTTCTGGTTGGATAGTCCAGTTGCAAAGTTTTCGTTGGAACTGGACTTTTGAGGCAAATGAGATGGCAAAAAAAAGAGAGCAGAGACACAAAATGAGGCAGAGAAATCTCAGTAACCCAGAGGAGTGATGCCTTGTTGGACGTCCTGATTGGATTAAAGAGAAAGTGCTATGTTTAGAAATGCACCAATCGGATCGGAATCTGAAGAAACAAAGGTTTTTCTAATATGTAGCCCTTAGATGAAAAAAAAAACCTGAATCGGTAAAAATATATCGACCTGACCGGACCATTGGCAGTGACGATTTTACGTTGAAAACATCCGTCTGCTCTCACTGGGACCACATTTAATAGTTCAGCCTTTTGTTTGTCTGGGTTTGTTTTTTTGGGGGTTTTTTGTGCAACATTTCTGGCTTGTGCCAAGAGGTCAGTCATATCTGCTGGTTGTGTTTTTGAAGGACAGCGACGAAGGAGTCGCTCTACCATTTGAATGTTAATGTTCTAACGAGTGTATCATGATTTTTAGCTGCACATTGTAGAAGACGCCTTATCTGACTTTACTGGTTATGTGAATGACTTACACACTCACACACACACACACACATTGTGACACTGTGTTCTCCCAGTACAGGTTTTTTTTTTTGTTCTCTCGCTGTTAAATGAGTAGAAGTTGTATAAAATGTGATCATGCCGTTCTGATGACGCCTCTTCTTGTCCTGCAGCTGGTGTAACACAGATGGTTTGAAGTGTTTGTTGATGAGTATGGACTGGAAAAACTGATTAAAAAAAACCCAGAAAAACTCCCGCACTCAGTGGGAGCCGCGACGCTCATCGGTTGGTTTATTTGAGAAGAAAACGCCGTCATCGCTTCGGTCTCCGTTTTCCACAGAAAGCCGCTCGTAAGATACGACCCAGACGTTACAAATGATCATTGTTCTCATCAGCACTAGAGTTAATTGTGCCCATTAAATAAACAACGATTAAAAAAAACAAAAAAACAAATAGTTCGGAGGCCAGCTGTGGCGGTACTGGTGCAAACATGCTGAAGCCGGTTCCGGGTGTTTCCCTCTTTAAACCAGTGTGTACATTTGACCAACTGGACTGTTTGTAGTTTCTGGTAGCTGTGCTTCGTGAATGTGTTCACCGTTAGCAAACTTGGAATAAAATTTCAACTCTGTAAGTAAAATAAAAGAATTCAGCACTGCTGGATGGTCATGGAGTTTTATTATAACTTTAAATGTTCAATATTTCATGCCATGGGTAAGGATGGGTGGGTTCTTGGTTTTTAAGTCGACCCAAAAATATGGTTCAGAGAATACCATTGAACTATGGAAACAATAACTACTTTATTTTGAAAGGTCCTGGTAAACTGTGTGCACAGAAATACAACTGAGTTTCAGTTGCCAGCATCCTGAAAAAGACCGAGGAAACCAGAACGACTGGTATCTGAACAGCCGATGAACTGGTAGCCTATGAAAGCCAATTTCTAATATTGATAAAAATAAAAATGCATTTAATAAGTATATCATAATTGAATACCAACAAATCTAGACTAAGATAACCTGGAAAATTTAAAACATTGAGCACTGAACCTGCAAGGCCCTAGTCACATTTTGAATATGCAAAGATTTCGAGATTCCTTTTCTATCGAAAATGAAACCATTTTGTTTGTATTCTTGTTTTTTTATATTGTGTTTTTTTTTATTGTTGGACAGGTAAAATTGCCTCAACAAATCATATTACTTTTGTAATTCTAAAATTACAAGAACAATACTGGCTTAGTGTCAAAATATTAAAAAGTAAAATGGAGAAACATCTGATTTGACATTTTTCAGATTATATTGATATATAAGATAGCTGTTAAATTAAATTGTGCTTAATTTGTTAAAAAATAATTTTTACTGGGTCGTTAAAACCAATAAAACACTTCATTGATTATTCAAAAGGGGACAAAATAATCACATTATTTTTTTTATTTAAATAAAGTTTTTTCAATTCATTTTTCAGCAGTTTTTTTTATCTTTTGGAAGACGATTGCCTAATTTCCTCTCAAACTTAGTTGAATCTCCCAATCACACTAATCATTTTGAGCTGAACAGAAGTTATTTTTTTACCATTTTAAATTAGATTTTTTTTTGCAAAATTCCACTTGTTGGTTTTACAGATGTTTGTATTATAATTGAATTAAAGTACTTGCATGCTTAATTATTCAATATTTTCTTCTTTTCAGACATTTTCAACCTATTTCCTTTTTTTAACTGTTTTGTCGGTTAGATTTGGAGATGGAGAGTTTGGGTAACGCATGAGATCTGTAGCTAAATGATTTGCCATGCAGCCTAATGTGGTCAAACAGAGAATAATTCATGTGAAACTTTTTGGTCCCACCTTTAAATGGATCCTGCAAGTGAAGCGGGGAAGTCAAAACAGATCCGAGTCACAGCTAAGACACTTTCCTAAGAGGCTTACTGCGTCCCCTCTGTCCCTCGCTGATCCGTCACTGGAACGACTCACTTCTACCGGGACAGGTACCTGCTGGGTGACGGAAAACGGTCTCTTCTGTGGTAGGACGCCTTTTATTTAGCTAGAAATATGGACAATAAACATGTGAAATATCATTGGGGAGACAATTCAGATGGGGTTTAATTTAATTGTAAAAAATGTTGCACTAAATGGTAAAAAAAAAAATCTTAATTAAACAAAATTGCTGTTAGCAAATTTGCACTTCAAGATAAAAAAAATCGACAGCAACATGCAGTCAGGTCGGTTTAGAATAACTTGTTGCTGTTTGATGTTCAGTCTTTACGTGCAGATAGTTTGGAGCATAAAATCGTCTTAAGAGTGAAAATATATTTTAGAAAAACATTGTTTAATTTTACAAACTGAAATAAATTAATAAAAGCCTTAAATAATTTATAATGAGAGCCCTTACACAAAGTAAGAGCCGTTTAACTGTGTGAGGAATCGAGATGTGTGCGTTTCCCAGAATAGCTGCTCGACTCTGAGAAGGATCAGGCTGGAGTAGATTACCAGCTGCTTATCTCCTGTACCGCGCACACACACACACGCCCACGCACACACACAAAGGCTTGATTAAATAAAAACCTAATCAGTGTGTGGTCTGTTTGATGGAGTGCACCCCCCTGTGTCCAGCAGGCGTGTCGCTGATCCTCTGCAGCCATGTGTGACCAGACGTTCATGGCGGCCACATTCGGCCCGTGTGACAGCTGCAGCAAGGCCAGTCCACTGATGAACATCTACATCAAGACCGAGGCCATCAACTACTGCTCCTTCTGCGTGGAAATGGTAAAGCAGCGACTCTGAGCTGCTGCCCGGTTCCGCTGTAAAACCTCATAACGTTGTGTACATCCAGACTGCATAAAACTTTTCATTCAGAATATTAAGGGGCTTTTTCCCCTCACAGTTTGATTCAGCTTAGTTAGAATTACCCAAATTATTTGTGTTTACTAAATGCCAGAAAACTTTGTGAGAACTATTTTTTAGACATTTTTTTTTCTAACTTTCTTCAAATTGTTTGCGGTTAACTTGTCAGACGTTTCCAACATCTGACCAATGAGAGGCTTCCCTCTATTTGCTTAAAGAAATAGTAATCATTCTTCATGTAAACTTCTGATTCTGAAGACATTCATAAATAAATCCGACATTTTTTTTCCTCTCATTAATGGAGAAAAGATTTAATTGACTCAAGGGAACAGAATACAAATGCTCAAAATTGAAGTTTAGTTGATAAAAAAAATAAATTACAATTACAGTCAGCGGGTAAAACAATACATTGATTAAAGCGGTATATGCTACTTTTATATGGGACTCTGCGCTTATTTACCTTTGACCCTATAACAGTGGTTCTTAACATGTATTTGAGGTACCGAAACCACTAGTTACATATGCGCATTCACTGAACCCTTCTTTAGTGATAAATAAAATATTATTTTTTTCCAAATTCAAGACATGGGTATATATTTTTTTACTGGTGCACAACATGAGCCATGCATGAACATCGTCTTGCTCAAAGAACAAAACCTACACAGTGCAAGAACTCACAACAAATTATGCATCCATTCAAACAATGTGTTACCGAATAAATAAACAATGCTTAGCCTGGTGGGGGAGCAGGTAAATTCTGGTGGCCTGCCAGGCTTATAATACACTGGGGGAAACACTGAGTTTATGTAAGGGCAAACGCTTACATATTTATTAGCCTGACAGATCTGACATTTTTGAGTGTAGCTTAACTTTTTTTCTACTCCTCTTGTCATCACCATTATAATAAATGTTTATTTCTCAATAGGTTCATGCGAGCCGACTGGGACTGACGGTTCATGAGGGATTTCTGCGATAGTCGGGTTTAAAAACAAGAACCAGAGGAGAGTGAAGCTGCGTTTGCACTGCGGGGCTGGCTCTTAAAAGCCTTCAGTGTCTCTGAATAGCAGGACAGATAGAGGACGGGGGGAGGCAGAGCAGAGAGCGACTGCATCACTGCTGCTCTCCAGGGTTATTTTAATGGACCTCTAACCACCAGCCAAACTGTGCTGCTTCTCCACATTTTCCTGCTTTCTGCTCTCATCCCTCCTCTTTTCTTTATTCTAATCCCCTCTCTTCCTCTCCCTCTCTTTCTCTCTGTGTGTCTAACTTTGTTTCGGCGGCGTCTTTCTCGATGAAGATGGCGTGCCAGGGGCTCCAGAAAGGGGAGACCCTAGCATCACTGAAGAAAGAGAGCGAGAACCTGAAGAAGAAGCTGGAGGAGGAGCGCGGCAAGCTGAACGATGTGGAGTGTGAGTGCTGGAAACCGGCTCTTGAGAGTTTATTGTTGGTGCAGAGCACTGATATCAGGCTGTTTACAGTTTGTTTCTGTTTTTTTAGTCTTGTTCATACCAGCAATGGTGTGGATTTTAAGGACAACTTTAAGTTAATCTAATTGTGTAAAATACAGACTTGTCTTAGGTTGCAGACTGCTTCCAGGTGTTTAGTTTCTCTATTTTACTGTTTTCTTGGAATAAATTAATATTTTTGATCTGTGCTGCAATTTAGGAAATTACAGATTCTGTGTTTTTACATTTAAATTAGACAAATATCCGTCTTAACTTTAGCCAATGTAATTCTTAGATCAAGAACAGGGCCGGACATTACAAGGAGTCTTAAAGGGGCAGAACCCTGATATTTGGGCTGCCCTTTAGTATTTATGAAAGTCAAAAGCCCATATCAGGTGAATTGGATTATTATTTTGAGATTTTTATAAGTACTTGAGAATTTGAAAATTATGAAGTTATCGTAATTTTTCTTTTTGGGGAGGGACCAACACGGAGCTACTCAGGTACTTCAATGTTCACCTTGTCATTTATGTTGCTATTGGGTTCTGAGGATGATCCAATCAGAACCTCACCAATCAGCATAATATGCTAATGTTGGAACCCAGCGCACTCTGGAGTGAAACGCCTGGTATACATGCATGGGTGCCGCCAGGAATCTTGGGCCCCCTGACAAAAAATTAAATTGGGCCTGTTATGGTCTGGCTCTGGTACCATAACAAATCAAAGGGAAGCAACGCGTGGGATAACTTAAAATAGGATTTATTTAACAAAAGTCATAACTGGTTGGAGAGAAAAAGGGAAACAAGAGGAGAGGTTGACAGACAGAAAGAAAAGGGCCGTCCTCGTGAG
Source organism: Poeciliopsis turrubarensis (assembly GCA_010277015.1). Lineage (NCBI taxonomy): Eukaryota > Metazoa > Chordata > Actinopteri > Cyprinodontiformes > Poeciliidae > Poeciliopsis > Poeciliopsis turrubarensis. The sequence goes on along the minus strand of VMRN01000045.1, from coordinate 257,225 downwards.
AGAAAGGTGGTGCATTTTAAGCTGATCTGATGTCATTCATGGAGACACTGGCCAGCTGCCTCCACTTCCAATCAGAAGATCTGGAAAAGTGATGCTAAACCCCAAAGGAATAGCCTTGGGCCGTAACAGGCCCCCCACACAGCTGCTCTTGCAATTTCTTGAGTCTATCTGACCCATCAAAAGCATCACAATTTAAAGGCTTGCAACTGTCTTGTTTTCTTTGGTCTAATACTGATAACTAGCGCAATATTTACTACTCATGAACTTAACATTCAACAATCCACATACTGCATCCAATTAGGTTGCTTAAATTTTTCTACCAGTTTCAGATTACTGAAATGTCTCTTCTTACATTTTTACTGCTAAAAACAATCTTCTTTGAAAATACAATCTGATTAATTTTGTAATTGACAGGGCCCCAATTTTTAATTATTTCTATGAACAGATAAATAAATTGCGGAGGGCCCCCTGTTGGTCATGGGCCCTTAGAATAGCCATAACTTTTTCCCCCTGTCCACATGTGAACATGCTGATTCGGAAAGATTTTACAGTGTTTCCCTTTTTCTTCTTCTACTTTAGATCATGATTTTAATAAAACATGCAAATTAAATAATTTGACTCATTTTGGGAAGCAAAATCTAAGAAAACAGTTTCAAACTAAAAAGTAGGACCTTCACCAAGTATAGTCACGTGTGTGTGTTTATGCATGTCACCCCAGTGCATCAGGTGGCTGAGAAGGTGGAGGCGGTGGCCGCTCTGTCCTTGAAGACCAGGCGAGTCCTGAAAGGCCATGGCAACAAGGTTCTGTGTATGGACTGGTGTAAGGACAAACGTCGCCTGGTCAGCTCTTCACAGGTACACACACACACACATTCAGGGCCCTGTGGTGTCCCTCCTGCAGGGTCTGGGGGGGGAAAAAAACTTCATTTTATGACACCATTAAAGCTTTCTCATTGACATTTACGACCTGCGTGGATTACATCTTTAAAAAAGCTTAATAACAATTTAAGTTTAGTGAGTGAACCGGCTGTTTACTTCAGTACATTCCTATGCGATAAGTTTAAGAATGATTTATGTTACTGGCGCTGGATATTTGTTGAAGTAAATGTAAACTTACCCATGGTGAAGTTCGCTGTCTCTGGTAATAAATGCTTTGCCAAACAATTTGAAGCCGTTAAGCTAGTCTCTAGTCTCGGTTTAAGTTAGGCTAGTCGCGCGCGCGCTTCACTATGCGGTTGAGTTCAATTTCCGGTTAAAAAGAAACCGGAAATTATCTTTAACCGCATGTCTTCCCCATTCTCTCTCTCCTCCTTATTTTCTATCGACTCACTGATAGTACAGGTGATTAGAGCCTAAAAGGTATTTAAAAAAAACAAAAAAAACGTGTCAGGAGCCCGGAACTCGTTCTAAGGCTAAACGCGTTTCGGCGTGAATTCCGACACGTTCTGCTTTGCATCCTGGGATTTGTAGTTTAGTCACGCAAAATTCCCAAGTTCTTCTGTAAGAGCTACAAACCACAGAAAGAATTAAATGAATTCTAAAATATTACACGCAACTAAATTTCGATTTTTTTTTTAAAGTATAAAATTTGGATCCAATATTTTATATTTTATTTTATTTGTAGATGTGATATTTTTCATTTGTTGCATGAATATGGGACAAATGCAATATGTTTCTCTCATCTAGGATGGAAAAGTGATTGTCTGGGATGCGTTTACTCTTAATAAGGTAGGTGGATGATGGATGGAATAGGGGGGATGGATTTATGCTTCTTAAAAAAATTCATTTTTTTAAAAGTATTTTTGACCATTGAGTTACGTTTTAAATGTAGATTGCTTTGTCGGAAAAATGCATTTAGAAATCTATATAACATCAAACTTATTCATGATTCAATTTCATTAGCTGATCAATTTGATTTAATCCGAATTTGTATTTTAAGTCCAACTTTGCATCCTTAATCTGATAGATTACCTCAGTGAATGATCTTCAAAGAGCAACAGTTGTGTTCAAATATTTCAAATAGTATTTCCCGTAAAAGAAAATAAAAACGAGTAAAATCTAAACTAATCAGTAAGTCAGTTGATGTGACACATCTATCACTGCTCTGGAGGAAGGGCGACCCCAGTTTGACCTTTGCTACTCATCAGGCAGCCAAATGGTTTTTCTTCATCCACGCTCCTCCATATGAGCTGCTGGGCTTATGCGCCTCCCCTCTCCTAACATCTGGGAAATAAAACAGACAGAAATATCCCTTTAAAGATTATCTGTCCATCAGTCGACTTTGACAGCTGCCGATATGTTGATATGTATGCAGGCTGAATGACGTTTATCCTGCTTTAAAGATTTATTTTATGCATCCCAGACTTGAAACTTTGAATGTGACTCAGAGCCAGGCTGACAGGAGCTACAGTGTCTAGTAAAAAATATTCATGCTTTCTTAGATCTTATTAAGCAGAAAGTAAACATTTCTGTGTCATTTATCGGGATTTTATTTGATTAAACAGAATCTGCTGTCGAATGAGGAACAAATCTTCTTCGTCCTGGTCCAGACATGTGTGTATGTTTATGTGTGTGTTGTTTGTGTCCTGAAGGAGCATGGGATAACCCTGCCGTGTACATGGGTGATGGCATGTGCATACGCTCCCTCCGGTTGTGCTGTGGCATGTGGGTGAGTGCGCTGCTTCTTTAAAATTTCTAAAACGTACGATTGGCATCCTTTGTTCAAAACTCACAGAAAGGCTGTCATAAAACTAAATCTGTGTGATCTCATCCGTCAGGGGCTTGGATAACAAATGCTCTGTGGTCCCGCTGTCGCTGGACAGAAACGAGAACCTGGCAGCAAAGAAGAAGTCGGTCGCCATGCACACCAACTATGTATCAGGATGCTCCTTCACCAACTCGGACATGCAGGTGCGATACTAGAAATATCAATAATTATAGCGAAACTTATCAGAAATCCATATGTAGAGTAGCTGCACAAAACTAATGTAAGGTGAGTAACTGCTGAAAAACGTTCTGTGTCTTTCAATCCCTGTATTAGCTTCTTTACTGTTTCTCAGCTGTCAAGTTTATGTTATTAGATATTCATCCATGTTAGGGATGAATATCATAAACCTGAGCATCATCTGCATTGCAATGACAGGCTGATTGCTTTCTAAGAGTAAAATAAATAAACACAGAATAATTAGCAGAGGGTCAAATACTAAGCCTTGTGGAACTCTACAGTACAACGGAGCAGAGGATCATCTGAAATCATCTCAACCACCACAAAACAAATAGACTTTTAGAGAGCGAGACTGTTTTTAATGTTAATCAGTTCGGTACTGATTGTTATGAACACAAATGTCTTTAAACAAAGTGAAAACAAGTCACTACTCCTGTTATGATGTTGAAAACTCACAGCCTTTCGACATAAACCTAGCTCTAAAAAAATCAGAGCAGTTCCTTTTCATCTAATCTAACGTTCATAGTTCTGGAAAAATTCTTAGAAAAAAAAAAAAATGTAACATTTAAAATTAAACAAGGCAAGATTGTGCAAAATGTTTCATTATGCAAAGTCAGGTGGGGGCAACAGCCAACATACCACATTCTGACACAAAGTTTCTTATTGTCTGTTTTAGTTAAAGTTTAAACCGAAAAAAAAAAAATCAGTTCGAGCCGCATTCTTATCTTTATTTTTTGACATTTTGTAACCTCAAGATTGGTATTTGGTTGCGTCCAGCACACATCACCCCCGCTCAGCCGGGTGGATGAGAGGGTGGAAGGAAGAACCTGAAGGAAATGGTCTGAGCTGTTTGCTTTAATAATTTACTCCTTTGTGACGCTTCACAAAGCAGAGAAGCACCGAGGGAAGAGCGGATGAGAGAGAGGCAGCGAGAGAGAGAGAGCTGTGATCTTCTGTCCTGGGAGTATTAATAGACTCTGAGTGGCTTTTATCTGGGGCAGAACATTTACCACCCAAATAAAAGCAAATGGACAGCAAAAGTATTCAGACCAGTCCACTTGTTCCACCTTTAACGTCGATGTGTCATAATTCACATTAATATGAGCCCTTTGTATTGCCTTGTTGCTGAAAATGTGCTATATAAATAAAATTACCTTGTCTTACCTTACAGGGTGGGTCATAAGTTTCCACACATAAAAAAAATAAACATTTTATATTGGACAACCCTTTTTATTTTTGTGGGACTCTGTGTAGTTGCTGGGCCACTTCATGGTTGATCTGCTACATTTCCAGTTTGCTGCAACTTGCAAATAAGTTTCGTCACAGTGTCGTGCGTGTGCGTGTGTGTGTGTGTGCGTGTGTGTGTGTGTGCGTGTGTGTGTGTGTGTGTGCGTGTGCGTGTG
>VMRN01000045.1:237567-252868 GCA_010277015.1 Poeciliopsis turrubarensis | reverse complement strand
GTGTGTGCGTGTGTGTGTGTGTGTGTGCGTGTGCGTGTGTGTGTGTGCGTGTGCGTGCGTGTGCGTGTGTGCGTGTGTGTGTGTGTGTGCGTGTGCGCGTGTGCGTGTGTGTGCGTGTGCGTGTGTGTGCGTGTGTGTCGCTCGTTCCATGTTTTCTGTTAAAGTTTCATGGAGTCATGGAGACTGCTTCCCGATCCAGCCCGGCAGTATAATTTCAATTCTTTGCTCTTTTGTCAAATGCATCTTCTTGGGTGTCTGAAATATAAAAGAAATATACATTTTACATTCTCCTAAGTATGGAAACTTATGGCCCACCCTGTAGAATAGAAACAGTATTTATTGTCAAGTGTCAATCTTGCAACGCTAGTATCGATCTAATACTGATATTTTGATATCGGTATAAATTATATTTCATATCAATCCGCCAACCTCTAATGGATGAGGCTCAATACTGCAGAAAACCTCTTTTTACTCAAAACTGAGCAAAAAGTGGTTCTACTAACTGTCAACTCGATTAGGCGGAATTCAAATGCACACCGCACCTTCCAGATTTTCATTTCTAAACTAAAATGTAAAATAAAAATAAACACCTTGCACAGTCTTTCCTGCGCTAACTACGCACTACTTTGCGTTGCTCTGTCAAACCGAACCCCAGTAAAAACACGTCAGAGGTAACGACTGTAGAATTTTGCAAGGCGGCATAAACGCAGAATCATAAAAACTTTCCTTTGTGTATCTGGGTGAAACCTTTTCACGTGCAATTCCGATGAGCTCCATTTTTAGACACCATGCAGAAAGAAAGACTGAAAGTGAGAGTTTGAGCCGCTGCAGCAGGATGTGGTGTGTTTCAGCTCTGAGGTCACGCAGCATCCTCTCTAATCAGGCAGACAGCAGGGACGCCTCGTGTTTGAGTAAATCTGAGTCCCCATGATTTGTTTTCATCAGACCATTTCGATGACATCGTACCAGTTCGCGAGCCCGTTTGTATACAGATAGCTGATTGCTGTCTGTATACAGAGTAAGCGGGGAGGCGCCTTTCTACTCTCTTTTGCCTTATTTGTTGTTTACATTCCCATGTTCCTGGTTCTGATCTTTGGACTAATCGTTTCTTTTCCTCTCACTATTAGACTTTACTTCCTTTATGTGTAAAGAAACCATTTTGCTCTTTCAACCCAGCTCCCCTGAGAACTGATAGTGGTCGCAGACAGTAAATTTAGCAACAGCGATACTACTGGGTTATTTTCGTCTATTTCATTTCCCAGTAAATTAGAGAAATGAGAGCAAAACCAGCAGGTAGAGCAATTCACAAGAAAGAGCAGCGGTCTCTTTTACAAATAGGGCTGGTTACTGCTTTTCGAGGTGGACCAAGATTTAAAAAAAAAAAGAAGTTCCTATCTTACTACTCAAAATCAGATTAGTTTGAAGGTTAATTCTATGTTCATGTGTTGTTTAAATAATGGCGATAAAGTGAGCCCTTTCCGACCTTTGACAACATCTGGGTATGATGATGGAGTCAGACCCGAACCTTCAGAGTCACATAAAGACAGCTACAAAATTGGCCTTCTGTCACCAGTTGAACATTTGCAGGTTTAAAGGACTGATGTCCCAGCGAGATCTAGAGAAACTCATCCATGCATAAACTAAATACTGTTAGTTCATAAATCACTGAACGGCTAAACACCAAAATATATTGAAGATCTGCTGTTGTTGTTTCAACCTTCCGGACCTTATGCCCAGAACCAGAACCAGACATGGAGAAGCAGCATTCAGCTTCTATGCACCACAAATCTGGAACAAACTTCCAGAAATCTCCAAAACTGTCGGAGCTGATTTGGAACTATGATAAATGGAAAATTAATCAACATATCTGACGTGTATTTATAATTTTGATGATGGCACTCACGTTGGTTTCCTCAGGTGTTGACTGCGCGTGTCTTTTATGGCTTTGTGTTTTTACGACATAAAGCACTTTGAACTGCCTTATTGCTGAAATGTGCCATGCAGATAAACTTGATTGATTGTTTGTGTGTACCAGCTGCTGACCTCCAGCGGGGATGGAACATGTGCATTGTGGGACGTGGAGAGTGGGCAGCTGCTGCAGAGTTTCCACGGTCACACGGCGGACGTCTTGTCTCTGGACCTCGCTCCGTCCGAGACCGGAAACACGTTTGTGTCCGGGGTGAGGAGCCTGACTTTGACTTGTAAAAAAAAAAAAATTTTTTTTCTTTGTTTGGATTTAGAGATGTAATCAGTGGTTTTCTTTGACTAACTTTTCTCCTGATGCGTCACTCTCAGGGCTGTGATATGAAGGCCAACGTGTGGGACATGCGCTCGGGACAGAACATTCAGTCTTTTGAAAGCCACGAGTCGGATATCAACTGTGTGAAGTGAGTTCAGCTCTTTAAAAGACGCACAGATCTGACTTTAACCCAAACAGATCCGCTGTCATCGTTTTACAGGCATTTTGTGTATTTTTAGACTTTAATGACAGGAAGAAAGAGCTGAGTTTAATGGTCTAAACTCTTTGCGTGCGTAATCTGTGATTTAAAAGCTGCATCTCTTGGATTTACAGATGATTGCTGGTTGCTGAAACTTGTTGCGGAAATATTCCGGATTGAACTCAGTTTATACGTCTAACATGCAATCTTTATGCTCTAAAAAAAAATGACTCCTTATGTTTTATCTCACTGTTCGACCCGTAATCCTCTCAGTGCGGTCATGTGACACTGCATGAGTTTCTGTTGCCATGACGTCCTTCCCAGAAGCGCAGTGTCAGCAAAAGCTTTTTTGGTTTTTTTTGTCTTTATAGGACAAATTTCCCAACTTTTAAGGTTACAACACATCAGAAGTATGTCTTAGATTGTCCTTAACGTAGTTAAAACACTGTAAACAACATTTCAATATATTTGAATGCTAAAAATCTTTAACCAAAACAGACCTGCTTTAAGTTTAAATGGATCCGATGCATGTCAGATCTGTTAAAAACAAAAACAAAAAAAAAACATCTGATTGTGTGCTGCTTCGGTTTTAATAAATTGTCTTTTTTTTTTTTTGTTGCTATAAATATCGAAAATGAAAACAATTAGGACGTATTAGAAATCCTCACTGGTCAGGGCCCCGGGCTGAATGTGACCCACTTCCAGGTAACATCCTCCTGACCCACCAGCAACACTGACTTATCTATACTATTACTGTGTTAGTCACTTCTCACTTCATTCACTTTTAGTCAGTAGCACTAAAAGTGAGTTCTACTCACTCATTTTTCTTTTACAGAAAAAAAAGTTCTTGCATTTAAATCTGAGGATTTGAAAATAATAATAAATTTAGAGTATTTAGTCTCCAGAGTACACCCGTTGGATCTACAGTTCAGCTCAAGATCTTAGACACAATTGTGAGAATGCAAAATGTTTCTCAAGTATTTTTCTTTGCTGCTCAGTAAAACCGATAATTGACAGAAGTTTGTCGAATATCCGATTCGCTCGTTTGACCTTACAGTCGTGACCGGCTCGATTACGGCAAATTGAAACGGCTACTGAACAAATACGACCAGAAACTGGAGATAAACAGTTGATCGTGTCTGAATGTAATCTCCCTGCCATCCAGGTACTACCCCAGCGGAGACGCGTTTGCATCTGCGTCAGACGACGCCACGGTAAGTTCTGCTTCTCCACTTGTTATGCGTTTCAGTCCCTATGAACTATGTCAGTGATTCTGAGGAAGTAATGTCAACTTGATGATCTCATGGCACGCTGCTTTTCATAAAAGTTATTTGTGACCAGCTATAATCCTAAGTTAAAGTGAGCTGAAGTCGTGCCTGTGTGTGTATGTAGTCGTAGTAGTAGTAGTCCAGCTGTGAATGTTGATTCAGTCGAAGATGTTTCTTTGTTCTCCTCAGTGCCGTTTCTATGACCTGCGGGCGGACCGCGAAGTCGCCGTCTACCAGAAGGACAGCATCATATTTGGTGCTTCCTCTGTGGACTTCTCCCTGAGTGGTGAGAAGCATTTTTAATTCAAGCTGGACTGCAAAACCTTAAGCTGTTTTAGTATTAGGTTGTTCAATATGCATGATACCAAATCAGAAGTATTTCATAACCAAAACAAAGTTTCCTCTCATCCAATTGTTTGTCTTTGCTTCCCCGAAATTCTCCACTTCCTTTTTTTTTTTTTATGTCATTATTTTCATCATCTGCCCACGCATCCAGGCCGTCTGCTGTTCTCTGGGTACAACGACTACACCATAAACATCTGGGACGTTTTGAAGGGGACTCGCGTCTCCATCCTGTTTGGCCACGAAAACCGCATCAGCAGAGTCCGAGTGTCGCCTGATGGCACGGCGCTCTGCTCAGCCTCCTGGGACAACAGCCTACGGGTGAGCAGGAGTTTCCCCACAAAGCAGGAAGTGGGAAGTTAGAGGCTTCGAAAAAAAACAAAAAAAATTAAACAGAAAGCCCAAAGGCTTTGGCATGATTTATCACTCAGTCGATAAGCACTACTGAAATAATCATTTATACTTCCTTGTGTTGATACATTACACAGGTGTGAGTGTTTTCATAAATCATTTCCATGTCTGAAAATGAATTCAGGTATTTTTCCTCTCCTAAATTAGCTTCTTTTTTTAAGCCCCTTTAAAAACGACAACAACAACAAGGTAATGCAGGAAGTAGTTCCATCCTTCCATCATCGTCTGCTCATGTCCAAGCCAGTATTATACCAGCAACGTCCTCCAGCTCATTTTGGGGGTTTCCAAGGTGTCCCAAGGTCTGATGGGACATGTAGTCTTACAGTCTTCCAAACTGACGCACCATAATGGCAACTGTGTAGCAAAATATGAACGTAAACACGTTCAGAAAATTAAATGTTTTGTTTAGATTGAAGCAGTTGTTAAAATATATATTCAGTTTGAATCTCAACACTGTGGCCCTTGTTTTTACAGACGCCGTCAGTCATGTTGTGACATGATGATTTCTCTCTGTCTTGCAGATTTGGGCATAGCGTCGTCCCGGCGGTTCAGTCCAAGTAAACAACACGAAGATTAGCACTCCTGCCGGATACCAGTCCCTCTTTCTCGAGCCAAAACTTCAGCTTCACACTGAAGTTCGACCGCTTCCAAATGTGATGATGCATCAGTTTCTTGTTAGCACGCAAATCTAAACAGCTTGTTAGCGTCACATCTGGACGCTGCGCCTTGTAAATGGACTTGGACCCATTGAATATTTTCAGATTTTGTCAAGTTACAGTCACAGCTTTTCCGTCAATTATATTGGACTTTTAGGCGACAGGCCAGTTTTTCTGATTGAAAAAAAAAAAAGACCTCTGCATGCTGCTTCCACCACCATGTTTCAGACTTTTCATCAAACCACGTCTCCCTTTTCTTTCTATACTTACTTCAGTTAAATACATTCAGGTTTGTGATTGTAATGTGACAAATGTGGAAAATTTGACATTTTTACAAGGCGCCGTGTCCAACAGCATTCCCTTTGAAGGATTTCATCACAAACAGAGATATTTACTAACTAATCTGTTGGCCTATTGGTAATAAAATTTACCATAGAAATCATATTGAACAACAACAAAAAAAAAAAACAATGGAAAAAGCATATTCCTGCAATGAACAGATAAAAACAGTACTAATAACTGTAAGAACAATATATTGGTCATTATTGTCGTCATTTAACTTTCTTTATTTGGCTTGTGAACTGCAGTCAGGTTCATTTTAGTGGGTTTGTAAGCACTGCTATAATATAATGGCACCTTATGGCATAAAGGTAGCCACCAGTATTATTATGTTTTTATTTAAAGGCGTATTAACTATTTTGATCACTGAATAAAAACAGTTGTGGAGTCTTCCTTGCTTCTTTTTTTTAAATTATAACCAAACAACGGCAGCCTTTCACCAGTGACAAGAAACTACGCACAAAATGCAATCCCTTCCAAAAATGACAGGTGGTTATAATTATCCAAAGACATGGTGAGTTGCATTAAAATCTAGACCTGCACTGTCAGGTCAATCTGAGAGCGCAGAGACATTAATTTCCAAACCAGGGCACACATCTGTTCCCTCTGCAAAGTTTCACCTGAAATCACAGGACTGAAAGGAGCCATTCCTTGTGGCAGCCATGGAAAGGGAATCCAGGTCATCCTGGATGACTGGCAACCAGTTAATAGCAGAGGATTTACTCTCTCTATATCACGCCATGTTGTTTTCTCACCAACAAATCTGGTCACCATGACAGGTTTTGGCTTTTTTTTTTTTTTTTTTTTTTCCAGTTCTGTCTGCACAAAACTGAGGATAATGATTTAGTTTTGGCTCTTTTTTTTAGAGTTTTGTGGCATTGGAGGCTTTTTTTCATGAGTTGCTGGCAGACAGAGATGGGGGAAGACATGCGGTAATTGGCTCATGTCTGGAGATGGAACCTGGGACAGCTGCCTTCTGGAGCAGGAGGACGATTTAAATGGAGAAAACGTATTAACCACAGCTGAAAAATAACTATTAGTGCAAATTTTGTTTCTCCGTTATTTTGTGATGGTGGCTCGTTTTCCATGTCAAAATTAAAAATAAAAAAACGAGAAGTGGCTTCCAAATAGAGACCAAGAACACAAAGTTATGAGATCAGTGCACAACACAATTTCCACCCACTGTAAAACCAGTGACAGTACAGTCTCCAGCTTGAATACGAGTTTATAAAATGGATATCAAAATGAAGATTTATCCACTGAGGCTGTAGAAGTGAGGAGAAATGTTTTCTTGGATACCTATCAAACTGGCACCTGATAGATAGATTTAAAGATACATATTGATAACGAATCAATTTTTTTTTTTTTTTTACTATTAACACAAATAATTCTGGTAGTATTCTGTTCTTGAGTGTTTCTATCTGTTGGATGAACTCTGACATCATGGGGCTGGTGGTTCAGTTTCATTGTATTCGTTGAGTGAGTGCTCCTCAGGTTTTTACCTGGGAGCGAGCCATGCAAGTTATCTTTAGATAACCATTGAATGTTAATCATGGAGTTTTATCTATTTCTAAATCCCCCCCAAAAGATTATGGCATGTGTGTTGTTCCTGTAGCTCAGACATGGAGAAATGGCACAACTGATGATAGGATTAGGCATGCAAAAGGATCATTTGATCATTTGAAAAGATGAATTATATATATATATCGGAACTAATGCAAAACTAAGGGTTACTGAAACCTTGTGTTTTGAACTATTGGACAGTCCCTCAAAACAAACAAGACAAAACATTAATAGCAATCTCTCACTGGCACCAGTTTGTTTTGCATATTCAGTTTGCCAAAAAATCCCACGAAATTCCCAGAGGGAAATCCTGTGATTAATTGAATGGGGGAAAGTGGAAAAGAAGAAGGGAAAATAAAGAGACTGATGAAGAAGGAAATTCCCCTTCCGTAAAGTACTTAAGATTTTTAACCGGCCATCGGTCTGGTTACAACCTGTTTGTTTCGCTTTCTAAAGCTGGTCAATGATCTCCAGGATTTAATTGTGTTGTCAGCTTACAGCGCAGTGACAATGTGTGTGAATCTGAATTCTGTTATTTTGGGATTAAACCTCTTATTCTGCCAGTACATGGAATATACATATATATTTTATTTTATGACAGCCAATGTAGTTTTATCGTGCTCTTAGACCAATCCCAAATTTAGGACAGTGCTTAGTAATTGGCTTATGTGGCTTAAAACTGCAGACAAAGGTTATTTTCGACCAATGGCTTGAAGAACACTTGTATTTCTGTTGCAGAAGAAACACAAATTTGGGAATGGCTGCACAACGAGTTGATATCAGGTTTGTTTAGCTCCTAATGTTGCTCTAAGCAAAAAGGTATACTTTGGGGAATATTGTTCCAATGCCATATTAAAACTAACTCATTTACTTAACCCATCAAATTAATTAGTTTTAGTAAACTGATCTTGTTGGCTGTCAATTTTAAAAGCACGTTGTAATTTAAACAACCTAAGTGCCTTTTAGCAGTTTTAGCGTCAATAATTTTTTAGAAATACTGATAAAATGTGGGTTAAACATATGCAAATGTTACACTGGGTAAATTTTGTCTATTTACGTATTCGAGTTGTTGTGGGATTTTTCCTTTTTTTTTTCTCGACCTTTTTTTGTTTTGTTTTGTTTAATACCAAGTAAATTTCCATGCGGCGAAAGTTCATATAAATCACGTAACGGACGCGTGCGTTTCATTTCCAGGGCTGTTTCGGAAAGCATCGTTCGTGTCTCTGGCGGAAACAGTGGGCGGAGTAAATAAATGCACAGCCGGCTTGGGGAAGCGGTGAATGCACCGAGGTTCTCCTTCCGCCGTCTGGATGTGCAGAGAGCCGTCACATATCGCTGGGAGGGTAAGCACTTGTGATGACGAAAATACTGTATTTCGCTGGTATGTTTTCGCGTCGCTTTATAGACAGGAGGAATGTTCGCACAGAGGTGTATTTTTGCGGTGGCTAGCTGTGGCGTGAAGTGGATGTTTTAGCTGAATTAGTTCCCCGTGTGAGCTGTTCTTTGTGTCCTCCATTGCTGCGGTGACTGACAGGCGGAGGAGGAAAAAAAACCCAGCAGCAGCTTCAACAACTTCCAAGTTCGCCGGTTAAACCCTCCGAATAACGGGCGCTGGATGTTGTCCTGCACTCCTAAATTAAATGTTGTACGTATTTTCAGTTTTTTAAAACAGTCGGCGACGCTTTTAGTGAGGCTTGAGAAGACGAACCGGTTCGGTTCGCTGGGAGCTAACAAAAGCCGTCTGACCTCACCGACACGAAGCTAACTGACGCGCTCTGATACGGCTTTCTCTCCGGAACTATTTTATAGAAAATACGGATTTCGCTCCGGAACTATTTAAATGAAAAACTCTCCAACGCCATACTTATAATTTTCTTCTTTCATTTTTCTTTCCACAGTACTTGTTTAGTCATAATATAAATAGATTAAATTAGACAAAGGTTGTCTTATCAGGTCAAAAAATCTGGTTTCACACCGAGTCATTTTTTATTTACAAAAGAAGGGGGCGGGGGGGAATTTGGCAAAACCCCCCCCCCCCTTTTTTTTTTTTTTTTTTTTTAAATCTTTTAAAGAGCTTCAGTCATGTGATCTTGATGACGGTAAGACTGACTTTATGGTTACTGGACGTCAGCTGACAGGAAACACGAAGGACAACGATAATGGAAATGATCAGTCCAGCAAATATCCTCTGCAACGCTATTATTATTATTATTATTGATAGAAACTCAAGAGGGGGAGATATGAAGATGTCAGTAGGGCTTTAAAAGTCATTTTGGGTTTTCTGTTGGAGTTTACCAGTTTAGAAAACCCAGTTGAATCCACTGAAAATCCTTTACTCTACATTTTTGCTTGACAGACAATCAATCTATAAATTGATTCATTTATAGATTTAAAACGATAAAAGATGTTAATTGGGATGCATTTAATGAATTGGTAAAAATCCCATTTTGTAATTTTAAGCTTTGTTTTTTTTATTTTTGGATCAGGTGGGCTTCATTTGAGAGTAATCAGACAAGAAAGGTAATAAAAGACATGAAGCCAAGGTCATCAGGCCGGGATTCGAACCTATGACGTTTGCATTGAGGACCAAGGCCTCCATACTTTGGGTTGTGGATTAACCTTGTGCTACCACAGGACACACCATTTTCTAATTTGACCACTCCATTGTGTTTGGTCAAATTAGACCAATCAGGTTCAGACATAGATTAGACATTCTGAGTGGTTTTACTTACTTTATTCTCATGCTCCATTTTAAATTTTTTTTGTCCTCTTTAGAAAATGTCCTGTGGGCTGTGGAAAGAGACCGTGGTTGTCGCAGAGGATTACATCCGCCTGCGCTGCTCAAGCCCACACCCAGCCCCTCCACCTCCCAGCGAGCCGGCCGCCGCCATGAGGCGCCTGGCCCAGGACGTGGAGGCCCAGCACCAGGCTCGCTTTCACTCCCTGGCCCAGGGCTTCCTGAAGCACTGCGGGGCGGACCTCTGCTCCAGCCTCAGAAAAGTGATGGATGAGATGGTGGGTGACGGACACTTTAACTGGGGGAGGGTGGTGTCCCTCTTCGCCTTCGCCGGCGTGCTGGCCAGACAGCTGCGGGAACAGACGAGCAAGAACCCGGGGCCGGACTTCGGGAAGCAGCAGGAACTGCAACAAGAGCCCGTAAGCTGCCGGGCGCTGGCGGAGACCATTGCTGATTACCTGGAGAAGCACAAAAAGGACTGGCTACAGGAAAATAATGGATGGGTAGGTTGTGTGTGAGTGTGTGTGGAAGGGGGAATGATTATTTGATGTTAAAATTTCAGATAAGAGGGGGATTTTCTTGGTTTTTGTTTTTTTTTTTTGTCTATCTAAAAATAAGAGCCAACCACATTTGGAAACCATCTGGCTCGACACGATTTAGTTTTTCCTGCTGGAGTGTGACTCAAGATTTTACTTTTTGATCAAGCTGCCATTATTGACGCTGCAAAAGAATCTTACCAATTCGTTCAGGTCTAGTCTCTAATGCAAATATCTTAGAACACTTGAAATGAGACCAAACCAAATTACCATAGGATATTGTTTTAAGTCCATAATGTCTTGATGGAAAAAGTGCCAGTTACAAGTGAAACTGTGTTAGTTCTGCCAGTGGAACCAGTGCTTTTTCATCAATATTAAGGAATTATTTGACTTGCAATATGCTGGAAAGTTATTTACAAGTTAGTTTTGTTTTATTTTAAGTGTACTAACAATTTCTGCTCTAGAAACTAGACCAAAAACACTGAAGATCTTGTGTTTTTGCTGTGAGGCTAACAAATGAATTGAGCTAAAAATTTCCTTTAGCTCAATTCAGCTTAGGATTTTGTGGTGCAATAAAAATAATCTTTTAATTAATTCAGCTGGACTATGAGACATTTTGGTTCCTTAGAATAAAGAGAAAATTCCAGTTTTAATTTGTAAAAATGAATTTCCCTCAAAGATGCCCCCACTATGAAATCCTGAGCCCTTATGGAAACTACATACAATACAAGCTGAATGGCTCCTTTTATGAATGGACACACACACAGACACACACACACACACAGACACACTTGCCCCTCCTCTCTGGAGCGAAGCTGGCAGCTGGTTCCAACAGACACATAACCAGCTCAGCCAGATGGACTTTGTGGTAACAGTCAAAGCTGCACTGAATGCCAGTCCGTCTCCACATTGAAGAGCAACGTTGTATGACCAGACAAACATGCAGCTGTGGCTCAGAAGGGGGGAAAACACCTGGAAGTGACAGCAGGTGCATTCATATCGCCTCCAAACGTGGTGCCTCAGTCTCGCTGTGACTAACACCCCGTGTGTTTTGAAACCCACTTTGGGTTCAGTTTGTTTTTAATGTTCAGAACTGAGCAGCTGCTCTTGCTTTCCAGCCTTTTTTTATTATTATTATTATGTTTTCTTGCTTGTAAACAGAAGATTTTATACTTTTTCTTCTTCTTCTTCTTCTTCTTCTTTCAGGAAGGGTTTTGTAGCTATGCCCTCAACGCCAGAGAAGTAAGTCAGGACTCCTCCATGAAGACGGCGCTGGTTGCTGTCGCCGGGGTCGGCATCGCCGGACTCACCTTCCTCTTGGTGCGCTAGCTGGGCCGTCCGGCGTCCATTAGAAGTTCTCAGCTTGTCCGAAAATTAAGGAAATATTAGAATTGTAACGTCAATGCTGCAACACAAAGTGAACCTGTAGAGAATTCAGGGTTGTGATCTCATGGCATCGAACCGTCCGCACAAACTCGTGACTCTCTACAAGCACCGATACTGACACTCTCCTCTTGCTTGTTCCTGAAGATTGTAAACCAATTAGAATGCCTTTTTAAAATGTCGAGTGACTGACGTCAGTTTGCATATCTTTGGTTAATAACTGAAGCACAAACATCATTTTTCTTTTCCATCTGTGCAGCTAAAGTACTTTTCAATTTTTCAGTCCTGGGTTTAGATTTCAAAATGATCTGCCTTTTTGTAAGACCTTACTTTAGTTGTGTTTGTGATAAATGCATTATAGTTTATAATGTGTAAATTAATATATTTATATAAAAAAAAAAAAGAAACCTAAAGCAGTGGCCCTCTGCAGATTGACCCATACCCGATTCTCTCTTTGCTTTTCATTGAAACTTTTCCTTTTGTTTTTGTGAGCTGATCTTACAAGGTCAGCAGAGCTGCAAAATGAGAACGACCTCACAGTGGTGCTATGACTTAGTGAAACATTTCATATTCATCTACCAAACCAGCGACCAATCGGGCACGTTTTTATTAATCGCGTCTTACATTCCCCCGCCAAAAAACAACAAAACAAACGAATATGTAAACATATTTTCTAATATTTATTTGACTTTTTTTTTTTTTTTTTTTTTTAATAAAATAAATTGTGAAATTTGATTCTCTGGCTCGTGTGTGATCGTTTTCTCCTAAAAGCTGCCGTCTTGTTTCTATGATTCGCGTGCCGACGCTTCAGCATTAATAAGGCATGTTGTTCTGCCGTCTCATCCCGGCAGCGCCCGGCTCCGCTTACAGTGAAGAGATGTGATCGTTAAACGGATCCGTCCGTCTGAGGCTAATCGAATCAATAATAAGGTCCTTGTGACATTACATGAAACCACAAACAACCGAATTGGCTTTGAAAGTTGCATTTGAGCGCATGTAAAATTTCTGGATGCACAACTGAACTGAATGAGAGGGGGAAAAAAAAACACCTGTAGTTTTAAATTAAAAGAAACTGATTTGGACCATTTATTTACTTATTTTTTCTTCATTTTGCTTGACATTTTCTTGAGTAAAATTGAGTTGAAGTAGCGCTGCTCTTACTTGAGTGCAGGTTTTGGTTGCTCTACTCACCTCTGCTTATTAGTACAAAACCTGGACTTGTGGCTTGTGAATTTAGATTCAGAGCAAAAAACTGAAATCCTCATTAAAAAGTCTTCACATTTACGCATTTAAAATTAAGGCTTTAAAATACCTAATGGCGAGTATTGAAACTTTGCCTTTGCTATGTCGGTTTTTTCCCTACTGAACTTTTCCACCAGGGAAACTCACTGCGTCCTGAATCGAGGGGTCGTGACCTGCTGTAATGAGCTGCTGATACTTCAGCCAGTTCTCTATTTATTTTTAAGCGTCAATTTATCGGCAGTTGACTTGTCGAGAGCCGTGTGCCGTGTGAGAAGTACAGATCCCGCAAAAGACCCCCAAAAATGTCAAAAGTTGTCTCCTGAGGGGTAAAAAATGGCTGGAACTTTATTCATAATGGTTTTAAAAATGTCAAATCTGAAGTTGGTGAAACCTACAGAAACCCTGGCATGGAAGGAGACGCTGTACATTTCTGTCACTGTGCTGGGCACCGCGATCCATTCAACTGCAAATAATGACCTAAACGGTACAAACAGTCCTCACCTCTTAAAACAAAATTAAGAGTGAAACTCAAAAAAAAATCCCCTGTGGATCGGTGGCTGTCTCCTGCAGGAAACTGGTGCCTCTGCAGTGATGTGATTGGAAAAAAGCTTCATTTATCTGACATGTGGCAAAGACTATGGCCAGTCTTTGCCACTGGGGGGCCATAAAGCAAAGGTTAATTTGTTCCTCCTTCCCTGTTTGCACAAATATTTACATGCAAAGACAACTGAACAAAAAAAAAAAAGAAAGAAAATAGGAAGTAACAGCACACAAACCAGCTTAGCTTAAGATGAGTCATCTGTTTAGAGCAGGGGTGTCAACATCCAGTCCTCGAGGGCCGGTGTCCTGCAACGTTTAGATGTGCCTCTGCTGCACCACACCTGAATAGAATAATTAGGACATTAGCAAGGCTCTGGAGAACTGATCTACACAAGGAGGAGGTAATTAAGCCATTTCATTCCTGTGTTTTGTACCTGTGGCACATCGAAAAACTGCAGGACAGTGGCCCTCGAGGACTGGAGTTTGACACCCCTGGTTTAGAGAAAATCAAGCTGAGAAATGCAAAGCAGCTTTGAATGAAGGAGAAAGGAAATATACCAGGTTATATTTTTATCAGCTTTCAAATGCGCAGCGCTGTTATCAGCACACCCAGTGTTGAAGCGCTGGCCTCTCATACTTCCTCCTGTGTAAACTTCCTGCTGGTTAAAGATCACAAAAGTCAATTAAACCCGGCCAAACAAAAGGTGGCAACACTATTCAACGTTGTAGTCGAAATGACCATCTGAAAAGTGTGGTGTGTTTTTTTTTGTACTCAGTCAAATTGAATATTGTTTTTTTGTTGTTTTTTTTTTCTCACAGTCCAAAAGTGCAAGAAAAACTTCCAAGATATCGAAGTTGTAACTGAAGCACCTCAAACTTTTAACTCCGATCCTCTAAGCGAATCCGGAGCTGTTCAAAAGTAATTTTACCTTCATGTGCAGCTGCATACGCCTCAGGAAAAAAAGAGCTGCAGCGTGAAAAGAAGAAGAAGAAAAAAGAAGCACAAACATAGCAAAAGTAAAACAACAAAAAAAAGAAACCAGGAAACAGAACCGGATCGACTCAATAAGTTGGAACCATTTTTTTTTTAATTTTACACCACATTATTTAACTTCCATCAGGATTGTTGTTTTTATTATTACTATTATTATCATTGATATGAAATAGGTGGGTCTTTTAAACTGTAGAGACGGGCAACAGTGACGATGAGGCTGTTGATGAGGCCGTTTTTGGAAATTTACAAAAAAACCCCCAAAAACTAATCATCAAAAAAAAAGAGGATTTAATCAAATAAAAATATTTAACCAGCTAAAGCTCATTCATTCTCAATTCCTTTTTAATTAATTTCAGTGTGATCATCAATGTTATTCATTCTTGCACAGTTTAAAACAGTGTTTTAAGTGCATTCACCAAAAAAAAGGCAGACGTATAACATGAAAATATATGCGTTTTTATAATCAATAACAATAAAAGCGAACAGGCTTATTTAATTAGACAGATAGCGAGGGTCATTAACCAGGTCATTAATTGGTTAATCAAGGCTACAGTTAATGGTCAAGAACCTTATGAGGCCGACCACTTCACCACACGGACAGTGTGCAAACATTAACTGTGTGCTCACCGTGTTTCTTTAATTACATTTTTTTCTTTTTTTCTTTTTTTTTTTTTTTTTTTTACTTCAGAAGTAAAAGCAAAGTCATAAAACATACCAACGTGAATGAATGAAGAAACGTCACGCTGTTCCATTGAGTTTAGTGGAATAATATGTTGAACTCTTCTTTGGTTTTGATGATGATGAAGATGATGATGATGATGATGATGATGATGATGATGATGATGATGATGA
>VMRN01000045.1:223915-237557 GCA_010277015.1 Poeciliopsis turrubarensis | reverse complement strand
GATGAT
This sequence comes from Poeciliopsis turrubarensis, assembly GCA_010277015.1. Lineage (NCBI taxonomy): Eukaryota > Metazoa > Chordata > Actinopteri > Cyprinodontiformes > Poeciliidae > Poeciliopsis > Poeciliopsis turrubarensis. The sequence continues at coordinate 237,551 of VMRN01000045.1, read as the reverse complement.
GATGATGATGATGATGATGATGATGATGATGATGATGATGATGATGATGATGATGATGATGATGGGCCTCAGTGCTGTGGGCTCTGTTATTTTTGTTTTTTTTCCACAGCTGGGTGTGCGCGTGTGTGTGTGTGGGTGTGCGCGTGTGTGCGTGTGGGTGTGTGTGTGGGTGTGTGTGCGTGGGTGTGCGCGTGCACGTGTGTGTGACACATGTCAGGTTTCAAGCGTGTACGGAGCTCAGAATGAGGGCAAGCCGAGGTGAAAGCGTTGCCGGGGGCCTGCAGCCCCGAAACAGATCATTTCCTTTCATACACAATCCAGTTTCACTTCTTGCTCTCTCTGAAGCGTTTCTCCATTCTGCCAAACCTCAGATGAAGCTGGCTGTGATGTGGCTTCCTGTTTCCTGTTTGCTGTGTTTCGGTAAGCAAGTGAACCTGCAGCGGCGTATGACGGACTGCGCTGGTGTAAGTGATGCCGAGATCATGTGGAACGACGGACGCCTCCTGATGTTTGAACTGATGAACTTTTGTTCATTTTCAGTTTTCTTCATGGAGAAAAGTCCTATTTTTATCACCACTGCTCAATCGACTGCTAACATGAAGCCGAAGTCAACCCAATTACCTCAATTCAATTAAAAATATTGTAATTAACCCATACGGAAAAGAAAATGCTGTCATAGATGGTGACGCTGTGGTAGCAGTCAGTCTTGCAACGAGTCTGAAGAAGCCTCTGACTGAAGGCCGTCGCTGTGTGACCGTCTCATGATTGCCATGACGTGCTGAAAATGTCAGCAGAAGACATTATATATCACACAAGATGTTCCAGACGACACCAACAGCAGTTGGCGAGAACTGCTAATCCACCTCGTTTTGTTTTTGCCGCTCATCTTTAAATCTGAGTCTGGTCAGAAAGACACGTAAGAGGCAGGCGAGGGACTTTTCTGGTTCTGCTTTGCTTCTCTCTCAGCTGCTCTGGAGTTTGAGATTGTGGTTCAGACACATTTTGACCTTTTCGAGCGCGTATTTTCTCACGATGCGTCTAGCTGTCTAGACCTGATAAGCACGACTCAATTAAGTTCTAACGGAGCTGCAGAAAGGAGAATTAAAGGGGGTCCAGTTGACTTTCTGCGAGCTATTTGGAGCTAAATCTCTGTGGTCCTGATTCGACAAAGCGTTTGACTCACTCAGTGAAAAAGAGAAAGAGCGGTTTTCCTGGCAAGATGGCTGGTACCTACTGAAACACCCAGTGAGCGAACAAAGGTTGCAGCTTGGAGTTTCTACTCTAATCACTGGTTTTTACATGTTATCTGATGCAAAAAGGGGAACTAAAGACCTGGGAGGTTCTGTTTTCTGTTGTCAGTTCAGATGGCTGGTGTTATTCTGCACATGTCAACGCAGGCGATGGAAATCAGCGACTTTTTATTGAACGGGCACAGAACGCGTTACAGGATCAGCGCTTCGGGCGTCCAAACGTAGCACTTTGCTTCACAATATTATTACGTTGTGAGGGTTTGTCACAAATATCTGGGCTGAACATTTCTGCCGTTTCTTTGCCCGAATGCTCAAACACAACCCAAGAGGAAAGCTCCCACGCTGGCGGGCGAGTTAGTGCAGCTTAGCATCAAGTCCTGCAAATGGCGGAAAGCGGGGGCATTTATGTCCAGATTCAAGGTGGGGGAAAAAACATTGCGTCTTACTCCATGTCCCAAAAAATAAATAAACAACAACAACAACAAAAACCCCAAAGAAGAGTTCAACATATTCAATAATAATATTGTTATATTGTTTTTATTTATTTTTTTTTTTACAGCAACTGAAGGTTTAAAAAAAAAAAGAAAAAAAAAAAAACTAGGAGCAGAACATTAACAGCATGAAATTACATAAAATAATAGTTATGGGGAAATTTTGGCTTTGTCTAAAAAATACAAACAACTTTTACATCTGACAAGAATGACTTTTTTTTAATGTTATGCAGTTGGTTTGATGAAGAAATATTTAATATAATAACGAAGCGAAGCTAACATAAGGCAACATATATATATGTATTTATATATATGTATGTATAAATAAACACACGTGTTGAATATTATGTGCTATTAAGATGTTTATTAAGTACAGGCTTTATTAGTCTTATGTTTGCAGTGGGATAAAAACACACAATCTGAAAAACATGTTTCTCAGCCCTGCAGGTTATTTTTGGTCGGCAGGATATTGTGGGGGAGAGAAGTGGGTCAGAGATCAGGCCAAATATAAAAACAGAATAACGAGCCCAGATCTTATGGTTTTATTGCTCCTCTGTAATTACCTTTTGACAGAGGGAAGCGGATATTAATGAGATACTTTGGATCGTAAAAACATCAAGACTGAAGCGACCCGAGGGTCCTGGGCGCAGGAGCGATTCAAGATTCCCACAAAGACTCTGAGATTCTGGTCAGTATCGGAAACAAAGAAATCCCCAGATGATGATGCGCGTCTTCATTGGGAGCGTCTCTCCTCCGTCTCTCCTCCGTCTCTCGGGACCGGAGCAGACCGTCGGGCTCCAGGCGGCCGAGGAGCTTCTCGGCTTGCATCGTGCGCACGCCACTGGAGTTTTAGGCGTGCGCATTCATAAAAAAAGAGGCGTCGATCGCCGCCTGGATCCAGAGGGCCGCTCTCACAAACGCCTCGTTTGTGTTCACAGCCGTGACAGAGCCGTTACCAGATCTTTTCATATTGGCACACACAGATTTTGCATCCGCTTTATTCAAATCCTTCTCTCTAATTTCCGTGAGACAGGTGTGTCGTTGCTTTTGTTGTTGTCGTTGTGGACGTAATCGCTTGTTTCTCCACCTTCTACTGGGCAGAGCAGATCCGTCTCTTGGATTTCTTCTTGACGTTTTCCTCAGGGAGCCTCTCCTTCACCTTGTCCGCCATCTAAACGTGAGACGCAGAGGCATGCAAGCAAACGTGACTCTCCTTTTGTCCACTTCAAAATCAACAGGTCGCGAATTACAGGTCAGCTTTTTCATACGTCCAAAACAAAACAAACAAAATGAAAAATAAAAATAAAAAGGGAAATGACTCTGGTCAGCTTTTAAAGACGTGCTTTTGGACACAAAGTTTGAGTTGAGCCACAAACCTGCTCAGGATCGGGAAACGACTTGGACTCTAGCTTTGAGTAGAGAAGCTCATCCTCCAGAGAGACCTCAAAGCTGTCTATGGAGGAGAAAAGAAGAAGAAAAGATGACAAACGAAACATTAACTCCAAAAATATAGGTATTTATGTACTTATCCAGACTGTTTATTGAATATACTCAATATATATATATAAAAAAAAAAATTAAAGCAAAAGTTCAGGATACCTGTCCTCCCGGTGACTCCCTTCACCTTCACTCCAGGAATCTGCCGGAGAACGCCGGCCAGTTCCTGGTAGCGGTACGCATAACTTCAGTCTTTACTGCAACAGAAAACAGACAAGGTAACCAAATGAGAGCTGCAGATGACCAGCCTCTCACTCTGGAGTTTCAGAAACTCCACTGCGAAAGCGCACAACATTTAAAAACCTTTTGATATCTACAAATGAAGATGGAACAGTACACATGTGTTGGAAGAAGAAGGAGAAGAAGAAGAAGAAGTGGGGGTAAAAAAAAAACTTACCAATACTCAATCGTGATCGTCTTCATGGTTTTGCAGCAGCGGTTGCGATGAGGCCAGAGCTCTTGTGAACTCTCGGTGCTCAGATGACAGGAATGAGTCGCTCAGAGAGAAAACCTCTCTCTATCAGACGGCGAAGCCACGCCTTGTGGGGGGCCGGAAAGCTGCACTGCAACCTCGCTCAGCTCTCACAAGCCGCCCAGACTCACTTTGCCGCGCGCTGATCTGTGTGCGACAGAGAACGGTTAGTCCATGAAAACAGAAAATCAGTTTCTGGAGTGGAGGCTTCGCTGCGAGGCCGTTTGCACAATCTGTTATGTGTTATGTGCAAAATGCAAACATGTTTGTCGGAATAGACTCAACCTACATCCTGTTACTAATAGAAGTATGTCTCCACTTTTACACATGCAACAGACCAAGGCTGGACTGAATCTACGGTTTATGGACAAAGTGGAAATAAATAGTGCATTCAACCACAAAAGAGTGCAGATTATGAAGTCTGTATAGTATATCGCCCTTCAGTGATCATTGAATGGAGAAGACGGGCACATCCGACTAACTGATGCAATAGTTCACAATACATGATTTATTTTGCCCGGATTTTCCCCTGACGATGATCTTAGGACGTTGGCCATCGCTTGTTGTTTCCTAACCCATCACCTTATAGTGAGTGGTGTGTTATGGTACATCGTCGTTTCCGCTCCCATCCAAATCAGGGGTTTTACCCAACTGTCAACGCAGCTTGGTGAATGAGACAGCTAGCCAATCAGAAAGCGCGGATTCCCCTCCCTACTTTCTGAAGGGGGAATTACGGAGGGGAATCCCAAACAGCTGACAGATGATATGTGGAAACAACATGAAAGTTGTTCTTTGCACAACATTTCGTGCAAAGAATACAGAAATGACAAGGGGAGGAGTTGATCGATTGCTACTGCAGTTGATTGAACCCGGTAAACTTTCAGCCGTTCTTGTAGGTTATAACGATTTTCCTTCAGTCAGGACCTTATGCTGACACTAGGCCACATGCAGGTCGATTGTAGTAAAGCATTGATTAATGACTGGTTTTAAAATGAGTTAACTGGACTTGTAGCCGTTATTTTAGGCCCATTGTTGGACACCACATGACAGGATCGTACCCGATAGAAGCGTTATACCCAGGATTTCTGTCGGCTGATGTGTTTCATTACATTTCCGGGTTTTGATCGTGTAGTGCGCGCTGGAGCATTAAGGAAATGAGGAAATGAGACTAAAATTTAAATTTTAGTCCTCTGACTATTTTCATATTAGTTTTTATTAGAGCAAAATCAAGCACTTCCACTCATGGTTTAAATCTTGTGGGATGTATCAGGGCTGTTAAAAGACTCAATATTTCTTATATTAAGAAATATTGGAGAGCGGCGGAGTTGAGCCTTTTTTCATTCACCGTCATCAACAGAAAGCGGAAAAAGGCCCGAAGAAACGATAAAGCTAGCGATAGTTTTAATTTATCATGCGAATAATTGATTTATAGTTTATTGGGACAGGCCTAACTAGAGCCGATAAAGCCGACAGAAAAAAAAACAAGCTGATAACATTTAGGCTAACGGCAGGTAAAGGTTACAGTCTTAACTTCTTCTGCAAAACAGCTGTCGGTGGCTAATGGTAGTTAGCATGACCACCGATGATGGCGGATATGTGGTTTTCCTGGGGTAAGTTCCAGCACTGAGGCCCTTCTCTTGGCTCTGATTGGTTGGTTTTTGACTGGGAGCGATGCATTTATTCAGACGGCAGCAGGTGTTGCTCTGGCAGAACTCGGTCCACCGAGGCGTCTTGCTGAATGGTTGCCACGGGAGTTTAAATGATTCCTCAAACATGCGTGGAAGAATCAAGGCAACACTCCAGTTATGTTCTTGTTGAGGGAATAAAGTCATCATACGTGTTGTAAAGCTCAGACGAGTAAACATACGCAACATAAACACAAGTAGTAAAATGGAGAAAATAAATTAATCGAAGAAGTGTCGTTTACTGGTCAGCCATGGATGCCACAACTTGGCACGTCTTCACCCAGGCTGGCTCTTTACTCTTTTTGTCTGAAATAAAGAAGCCTCCCTTCTGACTTCAGACATGCAGATCTCTCACCACACATCTACCGCCGACCTTACAGAGGAGCATCTGCACATCCCAGCCCTGTCAGCGGCGAGTTATTGCACAGGTGCGCCGGTGAGCGATCCTGTCGGTGTGATCAGAGGCTGTGCAACAGCAGAAAGTATTGGGTGTGTGTGTGTGTGTGTGTGTGGATTCCAATACTGGCAGATGATGTCAAAAGACAGAGTGCAGAACAGCAGCAGATCCACTTTCTTTCTCCAGCAAGTAATAAGCCCAAGAACTTCAAAAGCCCGTCCGTTCTCCCAGACTTTCTAAGTCTGCTTCTGACGAGGTTCAGTTTCTTGACCAGGCTTGATCAAATTTGCACGGTTGCAAAACGGGTCGTTAAGACACCAAAATTCGATAGAAGCAGAAATCCCTCGAGGTCAAACATTTATCGACGAAATGCATTGAGAGCAAAATTGGACAGCCGTCAAGCAGATGAAATACTCTGAATTACCCGATCATGTATTTTCATGCTTGAGCTCAGCGAAAGTGTGACATCACAATTCATTGATTCCTAAACGGGCATAACCTTGTGTGATCTCTTCCATTTTGTGTCGGCGTTAAAAATCTTAGTTCAAAGAAGCTTCTGCGCAACGTTTTCTGCGTTGTAAATCTGGTGATTAATAGGTCAGGTCTAAAGGCAAAGAAATAAAAAGAAAAACAAAAATAGAAAAATCGGGATTGGCCAGCAGAAAGAATCGAACGTGATCGGTGCATCTGTTCAAGTTTGTCGACTGCACTTGTTGAAAAATAAGTTCAAACACCGGCGGTCTGTTTCAGCAGAGTTTGAATGTTTTTTTTTTTTTCTTTGTTGTCGTTTAAAGCAGGAAAAGTATCAATAAAGACAGAAATCATTTTCGAGCTCTAGAAACAATGATGTTTGACATTTTATTTGTTTAAAATGATATTCAGTACAAAATGTATACAGTAATACCCTTGTCAGTTCCCCTGAATAAAATATTTCAATCTGTTGAGCTCATGCCACACGTCTGTATCTATAAGATACACTGGATTGTAGTTTTTGCTCATACAATAGCAGATGACAAAGATATAGCAATAGTACCTCTGTAACAATAAAACTAAAAAGGAAAATTCTGATGGACACACTTTCAATACAATAAAATTACATACATTTTTTTTTTCTGTAAAAGTTGCATTGCAATCTGCCCATAGTTTTTTTTTTTTTTTTTAAATCATAATTTTTTTTTACAAGAGTTTTAAATTCATGTATTTCTTATCATTAGCTAAAAAGACAAAAAAAAAAAAAAAAAAAAAAAAGGATACAAGTTTTTAAAGGTTAAAAAAAAAACGTGATCCGGTGGCAATCTGCAAAGTTGCAGCAACTCTGTCTTAGCAGGTTGTCCTGTCTGAAGCTGCTGTAACAGATCTACAATGCACTTGATTTTGTTCTTTTTTTTTTGTTTGTTTGTTTTGTTGGTGAAACAAGGCAACTTCTCAAACTTCAAAAATAAATAAAGCCTCCGCAATCACACTGTACCTGTTGATATATCCAGCTTACATATATGTACGCACGTGTGTGTATATATATATTTATAAGTTCATATACGTTCAGAAACTTGTACAAAATGCTTTTAAAAATCCTCCCCTGGTGTCTAAAAACAGAATGATTACGACAGCTGATGTCTGCATGCACAAGAAAACACAGCGGCGATTCTTCCAGTTCGTTGGCTTCTCCTTGGCTTTGATTGAAATACATGGAAAAAAAAAAAGAAAAACAAAAACAAAGAAAACACAACTCTGTCGCCCCTCAAAAACACACGCCAACACACGGACACCCACACACAAAACTATCTCACTGATCACAGCATCAGTCTCATTGATTGGCGGGAATCTTTGACTCCGCCCCCTGGGTTGGGCGGGTCATCCTGTGGGAAGGTAACCTTATCTGGTGTGTAGTCGTTCCTCTTTAGGTCTGATGAGGAAGAAGAAAAACGAAAAACCGATATGACACATAGCAGGTTAAAAGTAAACAATATATCAACTTTGGCTGGAGGCCAACTTTTAATGGAGGCTTTAGTACAACTTTGCATTCAAAGTGTCATCATTTATAGAATGACACTTCATGACCACAGTCAGAAAGACTCCTTTATGTTCACAGCAGATGCCATGTTTATAACAGTGTCATGTCAGTCTTATGAACCCCTTCAAATAAAGTGTTGCCAACAGTTCCAATATGAAATGAAGCAACCAGTCAGCAGCTGGAAAGTTCCTCTCACCGGGAAGTTTGAGTTTCCGGCAGCAGGAGTTGCAGTGGTGTTTAGTCCGGAAGTTTCTGATGGCGTCGTCTCCGAGGTTGGCGGGTCCGAATATCATGTCGTACGACCTGCAGCAGAGACAGAGGGATGAGTCGGCTCCTGAACCCTCGACCGGATCGGAACTAAATGAGAAAATGGCGACTCGATGTTGTGAGAACGCTCACCCCTTCTCCCCGCTCTTAATGACAGACGGATCCGTTAGGATCTCCCCGACGCCTGCAAATGAAAGCGGGAATATTAGACACCAGAAGCGGCTAATTTTTTAAAAGAAATAAACGCGTCCTCGGCGCGTTACCCTGCAGGTCGAGCACCAGCAGCTCTCCCCGGGTGTACTCGTATGTCCAGTGGCTGAAGGCCAGCATGGTCTCCTCCAGCAGGTTGGTGGGAACGATCTCGTCCCCGTTGTTGTTGTTGAACTTCCTGAACTCGCCGGTGATGCACTCTTCTATGGCAAACCACTGGCCAGCTGAGTGGCAGTACAGCAGGAACACCTCCAGAAACCTGAACACACAGAATGATGAGCGCGGCTCAAGACCGGCCAGCGTTTTTAAAAGGACAGCATCGCCAGAACGGAAAACGTGCGATTGCAACAGGATTGTCGGATGTTTTGATAATGACAACCGGTGTGGTAAACAACTTCTAAGATCTCACTGAGATGAGACTTGTTATGAATTTTAGCCTCTCACCTACAATCATCTAAAGAAAATGTCGACTGACGAGTCAAATCTATAAAAAATTACCAGCCTGACTTTGATTACAGTCCCTTGTGTTATTGTTAGTTTTTTTTTTGTTTGTTTTTTTTTTTTTTTAAGATCAGTATTCGGCCAGAAACTGGAGCACATCTACCAAAAAAAAAAAAAAAAGTTTTCTCTATTCAGATCATGTTGAAATGTTTTGACTACATTATCGTAGTAGTAAAATAAAATGATTTTGCTTCCTACACATCTCTCTGAAGAAAGAACCTCCGCACTGAAGAGTGTTTCTATCCATGTTAGCTTATCGGCATGGCGTGATCATTGATCGTTAAAAAAAAATAAATACGTTTTTTTTTGCTTCTGACCGCAGTTGTCTGCACAAGTATGAAAATAAAATGGCACTATTGTTAGCAAGTTTTACTACCGCAGAACAATTGGAAAACATTCTATTAGATGATTTGAGTGTAGAAACAATCGGTACAGATGGGATCTGGCAAAAGGCTTCAGAAATGACATCACGCTGACACAATGTTAGTGTCTGAGGTTAGACAAGCTGCAGGAGCAGCGCTCTACACACTGAATAAATATAACCAGGAATGAAAGAACAATCAGGGCTCTATGAACAGGATGCGTCTGCTTACCTCGGTGAGTAAGGAATCGTCTTTGGCCTGATTTGATTGAAGGCAAACGTTAGCTTCTGAGCAGCCCGTTGCTGTTGAATTTCCTTGAGTGATAAAAGAAAAGGAAAAGTGACCAAAAATCATAGGCTGGAGCAATTGATTCGGAAAATGCAGTGAAACAGAAAACACTGAACGCGGAGAAGCTGTTGCTCTTTGAGGAAACACCTTTTATTGCAGTGGAGCACAAAGTACATGTAAATATTCTCACCCTGAGACAAAGATGCAACACGGTCTCCTCCTTGTAGATGCTCTGCCACGTCTGGACCACCTCAGGCAGGAAGGACTTGACTATATAGAGGTGTCCGGGCTTCAGGATGTCGTACTCTGACCAAGTGCAGAGGACCTTCAGAGCCCGTCGGAGTCCTCCGCCCATCTCCTCCTTGCTGAGAAACTCTATTTTGGCACAGAGGCCCCGCTGGGCCCAGGAGGACATGCTGTTGTTGATGGTGTTTGGGGAGCTCTCCTCCAGTCGGTACACCGTCACCGGCTCCCCTGCGGCAGCACAAGGCAGGATGTCAGAGCCGCCGGTTTGTGTGCAAGTCATTTCCGGCAGCAATTTTTACATTCTCTCCGAGCGCCCATCTAAGTCACTGCCAACCATACGTCATCGTCGTTTAGGATGGATTTAAAATTTCACCCGGCATTTGCCGCTTCTTCCACTGAGCGCAATTTCTGCCCACGCAATCGATACTAGGCTCACTGCCCGGGTTTTTAAACTTGCCAGGCAAAATGTTTAAACTACAAAGATGAACAAAACCTGCAGGAACAAGGAAATGCATGAAAGAAACAAAGAGCTGAAATGCACAGCATGCGAGCCATAAAAGGAAGGACAATTTAATTTAAAAAAAAAAAAAAGGAAAAAGAAAGGATAAAAGGAAATGTTCTTCACCTTCTCCAGAACAAATCTGTTAACATCAGGAGAAGAAAAAAAATAAGCCGTCGGAAGAAAACGATTTCAAAAGCGGTTCTCTGTTCATTAACAGCTGGTTTGTCAGCATTTCACCAACATGGAGAAGTCTGATTTGCTTTTGCTTCATTTTGACCTGAATTAATCCGTCAGTGACTTCTGGTGAGGAATGGAGTAATTCTTAGCAAGGGACGCTTCATTTCGCTGCTCCTACCAAAATAAAAGCCTGCGCTCTAATGCCGCATGATGAGTCCCGCTTTCAAAATGTTTTAAAACTTAATTAAAACGACATCAACAATCAACGGAGAATGTAATAAACTTCTTGAACGCATTTTGTAATTATTCCCGTCACAATATGCAAGAAAATAATTACGTTTTCCAACAATTGTTACAAAATGCACAGGTAACCCTTGTTCAAAATTACATTTATGGCGTAATGTGGCGCATTACGCCATAAATCATTTTAATCAATATAGTTCTAATAACGATCATGTTGTAGATACTACCCATTTAAATTTTTGAAACCTTGGCCAATAAATAACAGTTTTTGTTTTAGATTACACTTATCTATGCAGCAATGCAAATGACCTTGTTCCCAAAAAGTGAACAAGTAGTTGCTACACGGTTTGGTTCCCTCTGATGTCGCTGGGTCCGCAGTTAAAGTTACAGTAAAATGGAAAGAGAAGTGGAAAAGGAAAAGTAACAAAATGGTCCATAACAAAACTGTTTCAATACAGAATCAATTAGAAATAAAAAGAAAATGGTACGTTGCTTAAAAAATAAAAATAAATAAATATCAAGATGTGAATTCTCGGTATTAGTTCAGAACCTTTGCTCCAGTTCTCCTGGTTTTTAACTTGGCTACATTTAGACTAGAGGAGAGTCTCTCAGCCGAGTTGCGCTGCTTTTAATCAGAGACATAAAATAGCTGCGAGTTTGCATGCGACAAAAACTCATTTTACAATCTTGTGAAACAGTCAGATTATGTTGCGTTGAAATACCAAAGAAGAGGAACAGATGAAGTGCCGAGTCAAACCTGTCATGATGAGACTGAACTGTTAAACTGCCTACATGTGTGATGCACTGAGTCCCTTTGTAAAGAACATAAAAAGGCCAAACGCATAAAACCTCCAAAAAACATGCTGAATAATTTTAGTTTTACAGATCCGAAAACCTCCAGGATTCCAGAGATTTTCCTAATCTCTGGGATTAGGAAGCTTTTCCAGATTAGCTTTTTATGAAATTATCTACATCTTTACCCATCTTTAAATGATCTGCATACTAAATGGTTTTAAGAGGGTAGCACCATGACAACCACCATTTGCTTCTGCATGACTTAAGTTATTTTAATAATAAAATAAACCTCACCCTTTGCCGTCAAAACCTCACATCCTCATAGTCAAAAGCAGCACTTCCACTTTGAAAAGAAGAAGCAATCTGATTTGAAAGTCATAACAATTGTAAATACTAATAAAAAAAAAAAAAAATGAACGGCCCAGGCAGCACCAACACTTTGCTCATTCACTGCAAAGCAAACGGCAGCGGGACTAGAAGAGTTCTCTTATCTGCCTTCATGCTTCCTCATTCTCAAACAGTTCGCCGGTTATTAATGAAGCGGTCAGAAACGTCAGGACTGGTGCATTACAGTGTTTTCACCTCTAGGGGGCACAGGAGTGAAGGGGATGCTCTGAGACAGCCTCATCAAGTTGTTGCGCTCCACAGCTGGAGGAAGAAGAGTGAGAAGCAAAGACTTGCTCATTATTTACACAAGTTACTAAAGTGAATGGCTAACAAGCATGTATTATTAACTGAGTGGAAATGTTTGAACAGCAGTAACCTCACCGGAGTACTGATAACTTTCCATAGGCTTGAACGGCGAGCCGATGGCTGCAGAAAGAGAAATGAAAGTCTATTTAACTAGACTTAGACTGCATTTAGCCAGATTTTAGTAATCCTGAGCAGTTCTGGCATCAATCACGAGAGGGCCAGACATCTTTAAAAAACCAAGAACACAAACTAAAACAGCTTGATGCGACAGGTAGGGCTGGTAGTCGTTACAAATTCACATAGCATTCAAAATTTTGTCATGTTACAAACACAAACGTCAAAGAATTTGAGGGATTTCATGTGACAAACCAACAACATTTCACATAATTGTAAGGTGAATGAAACCCCCCCCCCCCAAAAAAAAAAAACAAACAAACATGATTGACAGAAGGTTTTTAAAAAGTAACAGTGTAATGTAAAAATAAGACTCGCTAATAAATATCAGTGGTGTAAATGAGGTCAGCTAGTTTATCTTGTGGCGTCCGTCAGTGAGACTCACAGTCCTTCCTGGCTCCGAGGTGGCTGTGGCGGGCCGTGTACAGGGAGACAGCAGCTGTAAGCACACAAGTGGAGCCGCTAAGTAAAGGTCTCATTCACAAAAAACAAACAAACAAAAAAAATAACTACGGTCACCATAAAGTGAAGGTTGATATTACATTTTAAGATGTTTCTGGTGTAGAATAATTACTTTTTTACTGTAAAGTGCCTTAAATCCAGCCTGAGCTGAACAAACACCACAGATTCCACCCCGTCGTTTATTTCACCAACACTGAAGTTTAGAGAACTTCACACTCAAAAGATCCAGAGAAAGACAAGCGTCCAAAGCAGAGATCTGATATTGATATCTGTATCGGTCCAGAGATTGAGCCAAGGTAGTCAACCTGTTGTTTTTGTCCGACTCTTTATTATTTATTTTACTTTTTAATGCCCCCTAATTGCATTGACCGAACAAATTAAAGTCGTTTTGTTTTACACGTTTGAGGAAGCTTGTGAAACTACTTGGTGTAAAGTGTGCTGTACTGGTGCAGAGTTGATCAATTTCTGATTCAGTGTATTTATGTTTAAAAAAGAGAAAGGTTTTAAGTCAGTTCTGTTTTTCTATGTCGGATTGTACCGGTCGACACCGATCCTCCGATATCTGTATCGGTGATCTAAGATATGCTAACAGAGCAACTACAGTTCTTACCATTAAGTGTTTCTTCCTCAGGAGGTCTCCTGATCCACAGACAGAGAGAGAACTGATCAGTGAGCCAGTCATCAGAACCCTGATTTAATTTGTCACCACTTTCACTTTATTGTGTCAAAGCATTTGTAAAGTTATATTTGTTTATACGGCAATAAGGAGCAGTGGAAGGACACTTACAGGGTGCTGGCTTGGGCTGATTTCACCTGAACCCTTTCCTGGTGGTAAAGCAACACGTTAAACAAGTCCAAACGTCAACCTTTACACACACACACACACACACACACACACACACACACACACACA
>VMRN01000045.1:0-223815 GCA_010277015.1 Poeciliopsis turrubarensis | reverse complement strand
AACACACACACACACACACACACACACACACACACACACACACACACACACACACACACACACACACACACACACACACACACACACACCAATCTCTTACTAGTACTGCTGCTCTAGGGATGTCTTCAGCTGAAACTCTACTCCTGTCCTTCTTTGTCAGAGCTACACAAACAATAAACCATCAGAGATCTTTGTTACTACTGAAGGGAGGACAAACTGAACTAGAAGATCTAGTTTGTAGTTTTCTTTAACGAACTTACTCGAGTCTGGATGAAGAAAAGCTGGGGTTCTGTCAAACTCTGTGAAGCCAGCGTAGGAGTTGACCGCTCGGATGAGACCGTGACCTTCGACCTTTGGCCGCAAGAGAGCAAGTGGAGACGCAGACAGAAAAAAAAAAAAAAAACTGAGAACCAGAAGATGAAGAAGATCTGATTGTCATGTTATCTCTGAGCAAAACTTTTACAAAAGTTTGTAAATCTCCTATGGTCGCCATTTTTAATTTTGTACAATTAAATCAAAAACACAGACTTTAATCGACGCAAGCGAGGAGCAATTTGTGTTTTCTTTCTCATCTGTTCCTTCATTTCTCTAGAGGGGCATGATATATGTTGCTTTTTTTGAGATCTTTTAATCTGCTTCATGCTACACAGATTGACCTTCAATATCACATAAGGCCAGGCTGGTTTGGACAGCTTCCTAATTTAATAGTTTCATTTACTTCAGTCATCTTTATGTTGAAATTTGACAACTTTAAAAGTGTAACAACAAAAAACCAAAAACCGAGGATGCTCCATTATGAAGTCATTTACAAATGTCACTCAAAGCAGCATTCTTTGTGCCTTAAATGAGCATGGAGGCCTTCTGGTATGCAGCCACCAAAACATCCTGCAACATGGAGCTTCACAACAATGTGAATTAACCAACTTTATTCTTCTTTTATCGTTAGGGCTGCCACCAACAGTTATTTTAGAAACGATTAATAGGATAAAAGCTGGCACATTTTGCAGATGTTATTTATTAAACTACTTAAGACTTATTATAAATATTAGAAATATATTGAGAAGTGGAAATAAATGATTCAATTCCTTTTTAAAATGAGACTGAACACTCCAGCTAACGATTAATCGATTACTAAATTAGTTGATTATTTCAATAATCGATTCATCACAATAAATTGTTTCAGCCGCAATTACCATTGTACCTTGCCATATAGCATGACCAATCATAACCAAATATTAGTAAAAATGAAATCCCTGATCAATGTTCCTTGAAAGATGTAAAAATTACAATACACACACCTGTGATCTGGTTTGTGCGGCTGGGCTTTGCTGTCTGCTGGAGGTCTCTTTTGGCGTAGAGTGCTGCATATCCACGTTGTCTTTATGTCCTGAGTCCAAATACAAGATTAGTCCAACTTGAGAGCAGCAAAAACTACAACTGTTCTCCATTAATGGTGACGTAATCTCAGCTTCGATTTCAGATTTCTTCCTCTAACCTCCAAGTGACAAACGCACACCATAAAATTTAACATGATTACATAGATCAAGCTGCTGTTGAGTGAAATTTGACCACACCCAGGAATATAAATACGAGTCACTCATAGTAGACAGAGGAAAAGCAAAAGCAGATAAAGAAGCCCCCGCACCCGGCAGATGCATCCCATAAGCTCAGACTGAAACTCAAACCTCTCATGTTTAGCTTTCTTGCGGTTTTCTTCTCGTCTCGTTGACCTTCTGACCAGTTTCGAGTGTTGCGGACAGAAGATGGCCGTCCTGGAGGATCACATTCCCTCCTTTTCTGTCTGTGGGGTCGTTTGGGGACCGCACCAGGAGGCTGGACGTCGTTTTCAAGGCCGTCATCCAACGGCGGCGATGCCTCTAGAGCTGCGGTTTGTGGAGACCTTCTGGCAGATCGGCCCTCTTCGTCGCTGAATGCTTCGTTTATGTAACCCCCGCTAACACCCCCCCGCGTCAACCCCTTTGGGTTCTCAGGCGTTACAGCGCTAGCAAGCAGGCAGGCAGGCTGAGTGAAGTTTGGCTCAGAGAGAACAACTACAGTCGGATACAAACATACAGACTTCTCGACCTCCACTACAGCAGACGGAGCTTTGTTTCTGTACTCACCTACGAACGCCCCAAACTCTACAGAAGTGCCATCTGGCTGGTAAAACCCGTCCTGGGCGTGGTCGGGGTGGCTGGCGCCGCTGGGCTGAGAGGGGGTGCTGCTGATGCGGAACTGGGCGTCGAGGGTGGGCGCGTTGGGCAGGCTGGATGGAGAGTCAGAAAGGCGCAGCTCTTGCGGACGGGTTAGTTTGCTTTGGGTGAGAGAGTGGCCTTGGTGACGGCGCTCCGGAGGGGAGGTGGGCGAGGCGCTTTGCACGAAGGCGATTGCGCCCGTGCTGCCGGAGGAACCAGCCTCTGCGGCAAAGTGTCCCTGCCCGAATAAGCTCCTCTTCTCTGGACTTGGTGCCGTGTTCGCTCCGGGGTCCGGCCCCGGCTCAGTTCCGGGGCCGTGCCCGAATCTCTGACGGATTTGCATCCCGCCGTCTCCTCCTGCGTCGACTCCGAAAAGGGAATCCGCAATGTTGACGCCTGCTTGGGGAAACGAAGAGCCAAAGCAGGCCCTGACGCTGCGCTTGCCTATCGCCGATGATTTGGAGTCCGCTGGCACGTGCGCGATGCTCGGGACCACGTTCTTGGACAAACTGAGCTCCCTGGTGATCTGCGTGTGGACCTTGCTGGCCTCAGATGCCCTCTGAGCGGTTAGTGTCTTTAGAGTGTCCACTGTCAGAGCAGACAGGTCCTGCAGGTGGCCGATCTGCGAGTCCAGCGTGTGCAAGGAGCGTTTTATAAAGTTCACCTTGTTCCCGACCTCCTTCAGTTGCAAACACATCGTCTCAACTCTGGAAACAAGACGGGAGAGCCGCCGTTGGTAGCAAAACCGACATGGCCAACGAGGTAAAACCACAAAATATTAGCAGCACAAAAAAGTATAGAGAATTTGTTAGAGTTTACTGTAGCATGGCATTACAATTTAAAATTAATATTTCAGTCATCAGAAGTAAAGACTCAAAATGACCTATTTTCAAATCAAAGGTTCATAGTTCAGGTTGTTTTTTGACCTACTGAGGTGCTGATAAGCTGCTGGCAGTCAATTTCTTATTGCCACGGTTACACACAATAACCAATGAACTAACAATCGCCAACATGAGATAAGAAATCCTCCTCGTATTTCAGCGAGTCTCTAAAAACATGTGAACTTTTACGCATCATATATTGTCAACACGCATAATATTCATTCTCAGATTGCCTAAGTCAGACTCACCTTTCAGAGGTCAGACGGATGCGCTCTTCGCTGCCCGAGTGAAACTGATCGTCCCTTTCGTGAAAGTACGTCTCCACACACTGCTCCTCAAAGTCGTGAAGCTTCTTCTGGTCGTCCTCGGTGAGAAACAGCTCTGCAAAAAATAAAAACCAAAGGTTTTAATCAGTGAAATGATATTCATTGGCTTATTCTGGGGGAAAAAACTAAAACAAAACAAAAAAAAAATAATAGAAAAAAGATCATCACTTGGTCCGTAGGTGTTCTCCTTCTTCCTCTTTCTGCACAAGCAGAAGAGGGAGTATATATGGCACAGGAGGATGAAGGGGGGCGGGAGGACAGGCTTCTCGTGGTAGGCCATAATGAAGTGATAGCGCTGGTACTTCCACACCAGATTGGAAATTGACTTTACTTGAATATATACATTGCTGCAAAGCAAAAAGCACATTACAATTAGAGGGCGTGTTAACAGAATATTTTCCATATATGAGCCCCGTATCCCCCTTGTTTTTTAAACGACTGCAAAATTTGAAGTCTGACGGTCGTTTGACAGGTTGTAATTGACTGGCGCTGGGAAGCGAAACAACGCAAAAAAATGATAAAATCCTCGTAAAAGCGCACGTCCGGACCGCGCACCGGGTAAAAAACTCGCAGAGTTCAATTGATCGGTTTGGATGAGACGGATCCAACTGACCTGAACTAGCGCAGATTGTTCTGCAGATGCGACCAGGAGGAATTTGTGAGGCTGTGCGTTCAGAACCCAGCGGCTGAAGTGCTGGTAATTAAAGTGGAGTCTTGAATTTATCATAATTTATTGGGACCGCAGTCAGTGGGTTTTTGTCACGGTGAAAAAGTTAGATGATTTAACCTGCTTTATGTGTGATGAAACCTGGATTCAGGTTCGACTGAGCGAACCCTAACTAATGTGCATAAAAACGCGGTTCAAAAGCCGATGCTAATATGATTATAATTTGACGGGTGAAAATGATACATGACCAGTTTTTGTTTTTTTTGAAACACTGTCTGTGAAAATGACAGATAAAAAAAAAAGTCTAGCACGACCTCCGATTACAATGAGCATAAATCTAAGAGCATTTGAACACCTCAGACTGCCTGTTACCAAGAAAAAAACAAAATAAAAGATCAAGGCGCTCACTATGCAGAGTCAACTACGTTATTCAGTTGTGAAAACACTTTGCACTCACTTAAAGAAGGCAATAAGGAGGTTGACCATCAATATGTACTGTACAAAGAGGTAGACTGCTTGCAGGAAAGGCGTGAGCCACACTATGTCTGAACACAGCTTACTGGCTGAGGGTTCGCTGTTATTGGCACACGCTGTGAAGAGGAAAAGCCAGTTACGACAAGTCATGTGCCGAATAATCTGACAAGAACTTAGAGAAGTTACCTAATTGTTACTTATTTTCAGCATAGTCCATTCTTACCATCAATTTCATAGGCATACACTTCTCCGTACATCATCCAGTACGGCTGGAAAACCACATCTTTGGCCAGAGTCCAGCTGGGCTCCTCGTTGGGGTACAGAATGGCTTTTCTCGGGACTCCGTAGCTCAGCAGGACAATGGCCATTATAACCACAATGTAAAACATGTTGGCAACCTGAAAGACATGCCAAAGTGGTAAATGCAACATGAGACCAACGTCGTCTGGAATATTATTCTTAGTCTATTGATATATATTGTTATTCATTTGTTTTCCAGCCCTGACACAGAAATGCTGAACGTTTATTTCACAGCAATTGGAAAACAAGTAGTTCTATTGTGATATTGTGCACATTAATCCTGTCCGACAATTATGATTCAATATACTGTATTCAGCAGTATATTGGATCATAAATTTTGCCAGATGATAAATTGCCTCAGTAATTATTGCGATAAACAATAACATTGTTGTTTTGAGACGATTTTCAAGATATATGTTGGGAACGGCATAATAACGCCAATTGAAACAAAATAAAAAAAGCACATTGGAACTGGAAGATATTTTAAATATTCAAAACATAAAACAATGAATAAAAAGAAAATAAGAACCCACTTATAACCAATACCATGACTAAAACAGATGATAAAATAAAGTAATAATAATCAAAATAGAAATGAACAAGTTCATTTTGGTGTATCATGAGATTAACTGACTATTATGAAAAGCTTTGTACTACGTTTAAAGGGGGTTTATCTAATTTTTTCCTTATGCTTGGGTAGAACAATGTCAAGGAATACTTTGTCTACATAAATGAAAGATTTGTATTGCACTAACACTTTCTATGCTGAATGGTCAGAGAAACTAAAATCTCAAATGTCCAAATGAATGTGCTCACCATTTTAGCGATCATCATGACATACGGCCCAGCTTGCTGGTTCACGGCCAGGATGTCCAGGAGTCGGACATACCAGAAAATGATGTTGAGGCAATAGACTGTCCGCCCGGGGACGAAGGTGGACTCTCCGCCCAGCCTCAGTCCGAAACCGATAAAGAACGTAAAGATGGCCAGGAAGTCTGACACATTGAAATAGTCGCTGAACCACACCTTTATTTTTTGGCTTATTTTGCCCGCTTCAGACATAAACATCTGGAAAACACAAAAGGGAAACAACTTAAGATGAGATAAAGTCAGGAAACGATGTCAGGGCTGGTGTAGAACAACAAAAGCTCCAAAACATTCAGACTGGTCGGTTGCTGAAATGGAAACTCTTTGGGTGACGATTTCACCCAAAGCCTTTGCTCCACAAACCTCGCGGATTTTCTCGATGGCGGAGGTGAAGATGTAGAGGATGACCACCCATTCTAGAGGAGAAGGAAGGTCGGTCATTTTCACCAGGACCACATACGTGTACATCATCAAGTAGCCCAGGTAGAAAAGCTGAAACGGAGCAAATAAAATAGAAAGTTGAAACGGGAAATAAGGCAACAAAAAGGAGATAAAACTTGTGACGGGAAATTTGTTGATCTTTTACATATGATTTGA
Source organism: Poeciliopsis turrubarensis (assembly GCA_010277015.1). Taxonomy (NCBI): domain Eukaryota; kingdom Metazoa; phylum Chordata; class Actinopteri; order Cyprinodontiformes; family Poeciliidae; genus Poeciliopsis; species Poeciliopsis turrubarensis. The sequence goes on along the minus strand of VMRN01000045.1, from coordinate 217,508 downwards.
TGATTGTTTCAACAACTGCATCCAAAGAACTATGTCAAAGGCCTATGATAATGGCTCTTTAATGATGAGAAACTACATTTTACCTTTTGGAAAGTAAACCTTTTCCTCATTGAAATGTCTTTAATAGATTCTCCAACAGGAAATAAATATGGACCAAAAAGCCCAATGAAAGCAGTAAATACTCTAGTTTTACTGATAATTGTGGTCTCATAACTCAGCATAGGGACTATTTTATTTAACTACAAAGGGAGACTTGCCAATTTTTTTACCCCTTGAGTGGCGTTTAGTAGAGTTTTCATCGCAGCGTTTGTCAAAACTACAAAGACAGCACATTTAGCAAAAAATAAAACTGTTGGAGAGATTGTTCATCTTCATCTTAACCTGGCCAAAAAAAAAAGAAAAATCAGCTTAAAAGCAGGAGAGCTAAGGTTACTCGAATGTTAATTTAAAATTTTAGCAATACTCAACTTCATTAAAACTAAAATATTTGAAGCAGCTTAACCACCATTCATCATGGTGTTTAACTTCACACTATTGTTGTGAACCTTCTTTGACCTCCTTAGTGTTAAAAAAAGCTTCTTGATCTGCCTCCTAGTGGTCAAATCACTGTAATTGCAGACTTTTAAAAACATTTGGAGTTTAACTGATCAGAAGAACAAAAACATAAAAAGTAAATTTGCTAAAAAAAAAAAGAAAGAAGTAAATTCATTCATTTTTAGAAAAAATGAACAAACATACACAATCAAACTAAATGATTGTGAACATTAGTGGATTTAAGGTTGAATCCATTGTATGACAACCAGAATCCAACTGAATCTTTTTATTGGATTCTTTTAATATGAAGTCGACCCGTTTGTGTTGCAAAATGCCTTCAGATGACATTTGTTGGGAACTGATGCAACAAGAATCAATTGAACTGAATTGAATCTTATGAGGGGAATTCAAAGGATCAAGACGGTGAATTTTATTTGAATGTAATTCTGCGTATTAAAAAAAAATTCAAAAATCATTGTTCATTTTGCCAATTTCCTTTGCTATAATTTGAAGTTCTGGCTCCTTCGGTCACAGTTTTGGGGATTTAAATCAGAATAATTTGAAGATTTTTTTTTTGTGTGTGTTTGAACATTTCTTTTTCTTTTGAAAAGAAACAAGTAAAGTGCAGACTGTGGGGGGAAAAAAAAATGTATTCATCAGCCTCCTCTTGCAACTTTGACCAGGTCTACAGTTTTTAAAGCAGCTTAATCTTGACGTGTGAGGCTTGAAGTGACGGAAAAAAATCAGTCACTCTCCCACCGGTGACGCATAAGTCAATGGTGCAGAGTCAGACTGGTGTGCTGGAATTGGGATGGAAACAGGTACAGCTGATGTAGATAAGCGTAGGCTGAGGCTGTATTATGTCGGCCAGCGATCTTATCGACGCCCCTTGGACTTGAACAACCTGAAAAATGGCCCGGTGTTTGCAGATAAAACCGGCCGCGCTGGACCCCAGGCTCCAGAGTAACGGCTCTGGGCTATAAATAGTCCCAGGTGGGAAAAGACGAGGCGAATGTGTGGAATCGTAGTTATAGAGGATTACAAGTGAGTGAAATGGGCCAAAATTCTGACATTTGCAGGATGATGTGTTACGGATTAAAAAGTCACAAAAGAGAAAAGAAAAAAAGCGGGAAATGTTTTTGCATTCATTTCTTACCGTATTGGACCAAAACTTGACAATGGGAGCATGGTAGAAGGCGTAGATCTTCCTCGTTAAAGGCAGCTTTCGGGAGCGGACTTGTTTCTCCATGTCGTTTTTCACCTCCAGATGTTCGTGGGTTCTGGCTTCCTTAAAGACGTCCTGTGCAAAAGGTTAGAGAGGCCAAGTTGGACGACCAATCAAGTCACGGAACAGCATTTCATTCAAATCTGCAAAAATCTGGATTGGTTTTCCCGTTGAGGAACCCGCAGCAGACAAATCGAGAGGAGTGAATCCTACCATCTGGATGTCTTCGGTCATGTTCTGAAAGTTGTGTTCGCTGTCCTCCATGGTCATCTGGTGGTCGTCCTGACTCTGAGGGATGTGAGCCATCTCCGCCTTAGATTTGTACTCCAGAAGCAGGATGGCAGGAGGCACCAAGATGCTCAGAATCACCTGAAGGAGCGCAGGATGCACACTCATGTGGGTGGCTGCGGCTAGATTTGTCAATGTCAACTATATACACACGCATCTGGATAAAGAGCATCATTGAAAAACATTGGATTTATGAATTATTTGTGTATAAAAACTCATTCAAATGACGATAAAAAGTTTACTCCAAAAGGAACCGTCATAAATGATGCTTTTAATCGTTAACTATAATACCAACTAGTGTTCAACAACAACATTAATCAGCAATAACAATAATAAGAGCTCAGCCTTCTGCTTGCAACCAAAAATAAAGATCTAGATGGAGCATGAACCTTGTACCAGGAGTTCTTGCGCATGTTCAGCCGTCCCATCCACATGTCTGACAGCAGCATCTGGGTGCAGGTGTGAGCGACAAACGGCCGCAGGTGGGAGGAGACGGCCAGCTTCAAACACGTGGAGTTGCTCCAGTTCTTCAGCTCGTATGTCAGCAGCTTCATGGCCATGGTCTCGTCCTGCCTGAACGACTGCTCCAGCAGGTCCACCGCCAGCGTCCCAAACTCACTGAAACGCGTCACGGACGTTTGTTAATACGGGAATATCGTTTGGCGAAAAACGAGAGTGTTAGGTGACCTCACTTTGAGTACTCTTTGAGTTCCTCTGAGGTGTCGTCCACCACATCGCTCTTCTTTGCCTCGTAGCTCATGGAGCGGCAGAGTTTACAAGCCACCAGCGCCTTGGCCATGTTCTCCTCGCCGTGCTGCCAGAAGAAGAGAGACATCTTCTGCCTCTTCATGAGCACTGCCCAAACTAAGAGCTCGTGAAAAGGGTAGGGGAAGCGGCGGGTCTCCGGGTCGTCGATGTCCACGATCTCCTCCTTGCTTCTTTTCTTGTTCTGCTCAGCAGTGTTCTCCAGCTGAGGAGAGAGGCAAGGCTTTACCGGCGATTTCATCGAAGCAGAAAGACTGAAAACCTGTTTATTTTCAGGAACGTGTTTGGAAGAAGCCTCGTCTTTTGTACAGCAGTGGTTTACCTTGGGCTTGTACGGCTGCGCCGTCTTGATGAAGTGATTGTGTCTCGTCTTCTCCTTCTTGTCGGCCTGCATGCTGAAAGTCTCATGATTCTTTCTCAGATGAGATCCGGGACCCGCGGCGTGGCGTCCAGACCTCTGTGCAAAACACAAATATTACCAGAGTCACTTTCCTCCACCTCAAAGACAGGTTCCATTATTAAAGTTAGGTCTTTTAGCGGTACAACTGAATGCTAATTTAGCTAATGTACCAAACTAGCCCGTTTGATGAGTCAGATATAGTCACACAGTCCTACACTGTATTCTCCATGTTAGTATTGCTGCAATAAATGGCAACATTGTAAAAAAAAAAGTCAAAACTTCTCTTGAAAAGTTACATCTAGTAGGTCAGAACCAGAAGTAGCTTCTTTTTCCACCCACCCTATTGTTGCCGTGGAGATTGTTGTAAATGATTCGGAAGCGCTTCCTGGTGTAGTTGCACCTGTAGGTCCCGCCCATCAGGAACTCGATGACCAGGCCCACGTCGATCAAAGTGATTTTATAGTTTGGGGGAAGATTACTCTGCGTACGGAAACCACAAGACGTTAGCAAGATCCCGCTTCACGTCGACCGACCGACCGACCGACCGACGCCTTAAAGAGCCTCGATCCACTACCTGTTTAACGTCTCTAACCAGGTGGAGGAGAGTTGGGTTGTTAGGAGGTTGTTTCTGGGGGTGGAAAAAAAAAAAAAAAAAAAGGATTAGATTTAAACTTACAGGTTCTTATTTATTGATGAAGTAGGGGGCGTTTTACAAGGCTACCGTGTTGTAGAGCTCCTCCAGCCGACTGATGGTGAGAAAACGGTGCATGCTGACGCCGTTTTCTATGAGCAGCTTCACAAAGTCCACCCTGTCCATGACGAGAGCGTCCAGCATGGCTTGCTCCAAAGAGCTCACCTTCAAACACAAACCAGTTATGAAGTGCATTGTTTTAGCAAAACGGTGTTTAGAAAATAAAACGTATTGGGGGAAAAAGGACAAAAAAAAAAAAAAAAACCTAAATAAATATCCATCCTCTCATTTACGCAAGACTCCAGTTTTAAAATAAACACAGGCCTGCAGAGTCGCTCATGAAGACAAATGTAACAGGGTTCATGTTACAGTCAAGACAAGCAGTTCCTGGCAGCCTGCCCTACAAACCGCGGCCAGCGGGGACTCTTGAGGTCGTTCTGGGTGAGTCCGAAGGTTTTTAGCTGAGCAAACGTCCCTGGGAGCCGCGGCTCTTCTCTCACACACACTCACTCACGCAAACAAATCCATAGACATACCAGAAGCTGCTGTCCGTACACAAACACGTGATTCTTGGCAATATCTACGCGATCCCAGGCCAAAGTCAGGACCAGCTGATCGAAGGCAGATGCGTTTGTGCCTGAAACACACAGAGCCGCCATTAAGCAGCTCATGTAAATGCACTTGCTTGAAAACAGGTGATGAAATATTAACTGCGTTTTCAGTTACGCAGCTGGAACAGAATAATACAGTCACTTACACACAAAGAGCAACAGATTAGATGAGCTAAATCCAAGAGAGCTGATCTCTTTCATATGATCGGCTTTGTAAGCCGTCCAACTGAAATTATCATTAGGGCAAGTCATCACAATCATTGACGTCGATTTTCATAGCCAAGCTGAGAGGGATTTGCTGTTTTTGCGTTTGTAAAAACTGTAAACCTCATCTTGATTCAAATCCTGCATAATAAAATTAATAAAAGCAATGAACTCCTTTAAGTCTACTTTTGCTATCCAACTATTAAGTTAATCCAAAAAATAGTCGATATTTATGTTAATTCATGCAGAAAGCCTCACATGTATTTGGTTTACTGTGAAATTATCAAGTTATTGTATTTCAGGCAATAAAATTGTGTTTTTTTTTTCTCCATTCAAATTTTTTTATTTAAAAACGTGAAGAAAATGCATCTCATCTGTTCACAAAGAGTGACACGATCTTTTACAATAGTCTTTTCAGTCCGCTATATTCTAGACAGCACAACCCTTCATGCGGTTGCGATGCTTTTATTTTTAAAAGAATTTAAATTATTTTTATTTTCTTATGCATTTCTAATGTAACATAATCTTAAGTAGTCAAGTGAAAAGAAATCTACAGAATGTGCCCTTTTATTTATTTGATTAATCGTCAGAATGACCCATCAGTTAAGTAATCGTTAGCTACATCTCTAAGATAAAATCAGTCCATTTCTTAAAATGTTTATTAGAAACATTTGCCAGAATAACACTATTTAAGGTGGCCTTTTTATATTCTTTGAAAGTGTCTCTATTTTGTATTTTGTGTTGGCAGGTTTACTGAAAAACATTTTTCGTAAAATAAAACAGCGAAGATGTCTGATTTGATCATTAAATAACATGATTAGCAGCTCCGATAATCACAATTCACTATCTGGATGCCAAATTACAATGTCAATAGAAATGTAAAATCTTTTGGCAAACTTTGCATCTTTGTATGTGTGTTGTTTCTCCCTTTTCTAATTTTAATGAGCAATCTATTGCATAAGCTGCATCTTGTAGTGGTAAACAGAAAAGCTTTGTATATTATCTAATGACTTTAAAAGCTTTGAATACCTTGAGGTCTTTTTAACAACAGATTTTTATCAAACAAAGGCGACTGCACCTTAGAGAAAGACATTTCGTGCTTGACTGGATGTCTTGAATGTCTAAACTGGTTTCTCTGAACCGTTAAAGTAGTTGAAGGCAAATATTCCGGTCTTAGCAGGGATGACCTGGAATGAGGGCGAACGAGCCGCAAAAATGTGCTCCGAGGAATTCGCTCCTACTTCGTTAGAGTAAAGTAGAATCCCTGCATCTCTAACGCGAGGACTGAAAGACACGAGACTCAGAAACAGTTGGAACGGGGAGTTCATGTGAATGTGAGCAACCTGATCTCATCGAGAGCACAAAGAGAAGGGCACAGAGGGGGAACTGTGTTCTCAAAGCATATCCATATCAGAATGAAAACAGTGAAAAAAGGCAATATTAAACTTCCCCCCCCAAAAAAAAAGACATAGGACTTTATCTAATCTATTTCTCCTCTTTCATTAGACGAGCCGAGGAATACGATGGTTTGGTAAGCAGCTGTTTCACAAACCTTGGAGCAAGGCCCTCAGAATAGCTACATCGATGTCTTGGTGTTCCTCAGAGCTGATGTGAAACACGGTGATCTGTTGACCAAGAAACAAGATCGGATCATTACCAGGTTCCCACACGCCGTGCCCAGATGTTTCTCGTTATTTCGCCCAGGCATCTGTTTGTACTGCCAACGCCGGGGTCCTCGGCTGCCATTGGTGACGCTATGAGCGTTACTATGACTTACACTGCTAAAACACTAAATTAACCAAGAATTGGTCTAGGTTCTAGAGCAAATGTCTCAGTACACTTGAACTAAGTAAGAAATAGAAGCTTGGTTTGAGTCAATAACTCCTTAATGTTGATAAAAAAAAAAAAAAAAAAAAAAAAAAAAAAAAAGTTTTTTATAAATAAAAAAATATTTAATTTTTAAAAAAAAAAAAAAAAAAAAAAAAAAAAAAAAAGTGCTTGTTATGAATGAAATAATCTGACAGTTTTGCCAGTGGAGCAAAACATACTTTGACGTCAATATTAAGTAGTTATTGACTTAAAACAAGCTCCTATATAGAGTTGAAAAGTTGTTATACGTTAGTACACTTGAACTGGGACAACACTAAGATATTTCGAGCAAGTTAAGATTACTGTGGTACAAAACATATGTGGCTTTGCATTCCTTGTTCATGTCTGTCATTTTATACTGCCATGTTTGAAATAAAAGAAATAAAAATTTGCACTAGAGTCTAGACCAATGTTTGGTTAGATTTTGTATTTTTGCTGTATGCTGACCTTTTGAGTTGGAGGATAAATTAATTCAGCTCATTCGAAGACAAGGAGCATGAGAGCATTGTTCTCAATCTGAACAATTTGTGTAAAAAAAAAAAAAAAAAAAAAAAAAAAAAGTCTGTGTTATCACCACTAAATAGCTGATTCATCATTTTTGAAAACAATTACCATCATGAAATTTCGTCACCTGCTTGTTTCGGTTTCTCATCAAAAATCTGCAGTTTCATGGTGTAAGTTTGCCAAAATGTACATAAATAGACTAAACAAACACACGGTCAAAGTTCACTGCAAAAAGACTTGACTCAGTGAAAACATTATTCTCTGTTTATTTCCTAAAGCCCCCATGGGAAAGGGGAGGCCGGGGTTGCAGTCACTCGCAGTTTATGACCGAGATGCCCAACTCCTCTGGTCTGCAGCGTTTACTTTTCATTAGATTCAGTTTATTGAACAATTTTCAGTCTGCTCTTATACCTGGCTGAGTGTGCATGACGCAACCAAGTAGATCCTGTGTTATTATAATAATAATCATCAGGGTTTCCCAGTGTATTATAAGCCTGGCAGACCACCAGGCTAAACATCGTTTATTTACTATAAATGTTTTTTTGTTTTTTTTTTAAATACACTAGTTACAGCGATGGCAAAGATGGGTAGAGTTAGGTTTATATACAACAGAACAGTCTTTAACAGACTGTCTATTTCAAAAGATAATGTCATTTGATTATACATACAAAACCTACCAAAAGACTAGCTTCATTTAGTCAACTGTTGAAGGTTATTTCTAAAAATTTGCTGTCGGTTATTAACATTTTTTAAAACACAAAACAGCTGCAACATTTTACCAGTTCTTTGCTCTTCATGCACTCCATGAGCTTCTGAAAGAGATGGATGGCTTCGTTCTGGCTGAAGTTGAACGTTTTCTTGATGGTCGCGATGATGTCCGTCTCCACCCCGTCGGGAAGGCCGCTGCGGAGTGACGATTAGAGTCACACACGACGCCATAAAGTGTGATACAAGTTGGATTTTGACTCCTTCAGCAGGTAATATGAACTCTAGATGACAGCTTTTATCTGATGTTTACTACCGTAATGATTGATTGCATATCTGAAGTGTTTTACAAGCTGCACTAAACTGATCAAATAGTCAAAGAATTTGACTCAGTTTTGTCCATTATGAGTCCCTCCTTGACACCCATATTGGTCCGATTTCAAATCAAAACATTTGCTGTGAGGCAGGTGCGTTTTTGCCTCCTGCAGGATACGGCAAACACCAACCTGTTGCCACAAGATTGAAGAATGTGGAGCTCGGAGGACATTTTGCCAAGTTCCAAGAACTACAACTTTCATTTCGAAGAAACTAGACAGGCTGCAACAAGAGGAGTGAGATAACCCACATACCAAACGAATGTTTATAAAGTCTCCATGAGCTATGGTTCACTCATTTACATCCCTGTTGGATGTCTGGGGCTTTGAAATAAAATGAGTAAGAATGAAGTCTTGATTTTATAGAAACTAAAAAAAAAAAAAAAAAAAAAAAAAAAAAAAAAACAACTCCTCAGTTCAGTTTCAGTCCGCTCTGACTTCTAGTCATCAGGGATGACTAGAAATGCAAATCTGTCGTTGACCAGAATCAGCAAGTTTTTTTTTTTTAAAGGTTATCCATCAGTCAAACCCAAAAACACAACCCATTTCATATCAGTAAAGCACCAGATCACGGGGACATTTTCTTTTATGGAAACGTGAAAGGTTGCCTAAATCCACTATTTGAAAATTATTTGCAAAAACGCTCTGCGGTAAACAATAAACTATTTCATTATTGAAATAGGTGCCAACAATTCACCCGACTCTTTTACGCAACTTAAAAGAAAAACTTAAAAACTAACCTTCATATGGTACGAATAATAATAATAAAAAAAGATTCAACTGTGGACAATAAATCCACATATTTTGCATTACATTTTTATTGCCAAGATAACAGACTTAGTTTGGCATTAATGTTTTTGGCTGACCTAACAGAGTGACACACTGGAGTAAAGTTGTGACTTTCTTTCCGTTTGCTGCCTGTCAATGAGCAACAACTGGTGGAGTGATTGGGGGGAAAAAAAAAGGACAGATTCCACATAGTTTTCAACAAACAGATGTAAAAACATATTAGAGGTACTTTTAATGTTATTCACTGTAGAAATTCAAGTATTGAGGGAATCTCAGTTCACTCGGGCTGGCTCGCTATTAAGGCCCTACGCAAATCTTTTTTCACACAAACATGCTAATCTTGTGCCCTAAATTCTGGCTTCCGTGAGTCAGACTGCGACTTGGAGGAAAAATGAAATCGAGTAAACATCGCTGGCAGATTACTGTGGTTTAAGCTCAGGCAGCCGTTACAGATTTGATAACAAAAAATTCAGAATGTGAATCTTTTAAACTCTCAACAGGCTAACAATTTTGCTCTTAAAAATATACCATGTAATGTATAAAACATGATGCCATGCTTTTCACTAAACAGCTGTTGATTTTTTTTTTTTTTTAAATATCTGCAGATCTTGCCATGCAAACTCATCATTATTGTTCCTTCTTTATTCAGATTTTGCCTTTTTCTCAACTATCAATAATTTCATTTATTAATGACCGGCTTTGACCGGGTAAGCCGACACCGAAACAGTCATTTGAGCGGTCTACTTTTTATTTTTCCATTTGTCCTCTGTGTGTTTAACCTACCCCCCCTCCTCTGTCTGCTTGTGGACGTAGGCCAATATGTCAGCAGCACGGCCCGTCCCCTCACACACCACCACAGGCACAGGAGGGCTCTCCTGGAGGTACTCCAGCACAGTCAGGATCACGTTTGGACCGCCCTCAAAAATCAGCGCAACGACAGGAACACACTGACCAATTCCTAAAAAACACAAAACAAACAAAAGAAGGGCAAAACAGTGAATTTAGAGACACATTTTTTTTTGGTGCGATCGTTACAAAAAACACACATTTGCAAACACAAAGCCTACAAGAAAACCTGCTGAAATCCCTCTTGTTTTTTAAAGAAGCTGGGCTCTGCAGGCACTATGCGAGAGGTTGAGGTGATGATACTAATCTCGCTGCAACAAACCATTCACATCAAACTGCCACAGAAGTCAGTAGTGATTAAAAGTCCTTGTGGGAAATGCAACCCTCTCTGGTACAGGTCCACTTTCAACACCTCAAAGAATTCAAGTCAATGTTTTCCCACCTGACAGTCTGGTAGACTCAGTTTGAGTTGGGACAAAAATTGCAACATTTGTTACATTTTTAGCTGATGCGGTTAGCTGACGCACTGAACTCTGTCAAACGATCCAAGATGATTGAATATCTGATTCCCCTCCTTGCCTGTGGTGGCGCTGTACCGAGAACCACTGAGGGAAACGACACAAAACCTCCAAAGAAGACATGATCACAACTTCTTTGTTCACAAAATTTAAACAAAATGGAGTAGTGTCAGATTTTAGCAGTTGTAGGACTAGTGCCTCGACTCACATTTGTTTTGGTTGCATTTACCCAGAATTCCCTGCACTATAATCCACTTCATTCGACCGAATTGAGACAGAGGTTTGAAGATTTTTGTTTGCACAAAAATTCTGAAAACTGGGCATCATTCACCTTCCATCACATATTTATCTACAACCTCGTTCTGCTCTAATCTATCAGAGAAAATCCCAAAACGTCTGTGGTTGTGAGATGATGATATGAAAATAAATTTAACAGGCTTATGAACACGTTTTCAAGACATCGTTTTAATTTTAATTAAACAAAAGAAAAACCTCTTACAGCGATTTCTTTTTTTCCCCACTTAAAAAAAACTAAAGCTTTTCCTCACGTTTTGTTGTTTCATTACATTAACGGCAACCTTTCCTTACTTGCGTGTATTCTTTGCAGGTTAACGTGTTTCTCCAGGTCCCGCCTGAGTTTGACCTCAGCCCCATATCGGCCCACTGTCCCGTCATCCACCAGGAGGAAATGGGAATGCAGGTTGTTGAGAACGTTTAGCTTGCTGAGAGGATTCAGCAGGGTCTGATATGGGACAATAATCTGCATTTGGGGGGTAAAAAAGAAGAAAAAAAGCAGAGATATAAGCAGAGTTCTTGAAATGACCCGAGATCAAGAGTTAAGAGGCGTGTCTTACGTCTCTGCCAATAAGATCACTCCGGTTTTCAATGACTCCCCACGGTGCGACTCCAATTGTGTAAATTTTCTTTGATGACCTTGAGCAGTGTTCTTTGAGCGCGTCCCCCACATGCTTCGCAACACCTTTGGAAATATGAAACACACTTTCATTTAACAATGTCAAAGAAAAAGCACAATTAAAAATCAATGAAAGTCCACCAAGCAGTGCAGACACCGACAAAAGCCACATCAGAGAACTCCATGACCAGAATTACCTCTATGTGACGAGAGTGGTGGACTTCCTGATGAACCACAGGGCTCTGCTATCAGACCTCTTTGATTCAGCAATAATTTGCAAAGTAGACAACTATCCCAGGTGGCCAGGGTGCCACTGAGGCACTGAAAGTAATCACTGGTGTTGGTAATTGACCTCATGAGTAATGACTTAAACACTATGATCAGACCACAGCATCTTAGCATCTTGCTGCGGCTGCAGACAGACCTCAGCCGCGTTTCACAGCCTAATAACATGCTCTAAGACCGGTATTAGGACTTCTGCTGCATCAGCTTCACGGCGGCGAAACGTAGATGTTTACAATGTACATCTACTGTCGCTTTTAGTGGAGCCGAGTGACGCGGCCCTCGCATAAACTGATTTGATCTTGTATCTTCTCATCTGGCTTCATTCAGCTACATAGAGGCAAAAAGTCAGCAGTGGCTCCAAGTGAAGGACAGCAGCCTTTGTGCAACCAGCACAGCAGCAGCCATGTTGGAATCAGGGATGTAGCAATTCATTAGATTAATAGTGATTAATCAATTACTGAAATAATCGGCAACTCGTTTAGTTATTGCTTAATTGTAAAAAAAAAAAGGCCAATTGCTGAAAGAACACATTCAGAGCATTAATTAAGCAAAAACTGCGTAATATATCTACATATAAACTTTGTGAATCTGTTCTGTCAAAAACTCATCACTCTGCAGAATTTTAGCAATACCTAAAACTCTGCAACGTTTCAGTTTTTTATTTTTGCTATTCAGTTATTAAATCTGTTAATGCTAAAGTTACTCAATCTACAAATGATGAAACTGCATCATTACATTTCAGGCAATAAAAAGTTTATTTTCTTCACAAAAGGATAATTATTTCTGATTTGCATCTTTCCATGCATTTCTAATATTAAAGTGGTGAAATGAAAAACCTGCAGACTTTGTCCAATTTTAGATCTGATTGATCAATTAATTGTTGGAATAATCATCTACTAAAACAATCGTCAGTTGAAATCAACCAACGAGTCGATATTTTGTAGAAATTGTCTTGAAAGATTGATGGCATGATTTGAATTGCAAAAAAAAAAAAAAAAAAAAAACACCAACGGACGACTCTGCTGAAATTATGCAGATTTAAAACTGCCTGAATACAAGTCGTGGAGTCAGAGTTTTCAGCAGCTTTGCAGAAGATAATACCCCCTCTCCATTTAGCTCTACATGCCTGTGTTGACGCCTCCGGTGAGGATCCAGGCGCCGGTGGTGACTGCGGCTTTGATGAGGCCCTTGCCCACCACCTGCTTGATGCGAGGGTGCAGCTCAAAGTTTTGAACTCCTCCGTGGACAGAGATGAGGATCTTGGGAAGCTCCATGTGCCACTCCTTCAGCATTAGCCGGAGGATGCTCTCCGGTCGAGTGTCGTGGGACAAACGCACGTACTGTCCAAGTTTGTAGAGAAGAAAAAAAAAAAAAAAAGAAAAGAGGAACGCAACAACACGATGAGACCTGCGCCGTTCCGTGCGCATCTTTTTATTCGTTTTGAAACTGATTATGCAAGAAAACATTTTAATCAAGAGCTTAAATCAATCAGAAATAAAAACAAAAGCCACACAGAAACAAACAAAAGGCCCCACTTGCAGCATAATGATAACTTCATGGAAAAGGAAGCAACGCGTTCCAGCAGAGGAAGCCGGGCCCACCTACCTTGGCTCTGTATGAGTGAGACCCTCCCTGGAAGTTGATGACACCATAGGCATCGGTTGGACTCGCTTCTGTGTGTTTTTCCACAGACCACTCCTCTGGATCGGGCAGGCTGGAATTTTCACCCAACTTCACATCCGAGTACTTTGTGGCCAAGCTGGCTGTGAAGCCGGCATGCTGCCGAACCAGCCGTCCACAGCAGCACCTGGGGGGAGGGAGTGGGGAGTCACAACACAAGCATTTCAAATGGAAAAATGGCAACACACACAAAAAAATAAAATCAATTCAGAAATGAAACCAGAAAACTAAATTTCTGCTTCTTTAATTAAAGAAACCCATCTGCTCTTAAACTACTTAGGCATTATAATAGATTATTTGAAGACTTTTCAGCAGCTTATGAGCGTCTCTTAAGATTTTATCCTAAAAATGAGGGAAAGAGAAAAAAGTGCAACTTCATGACAGGCAACATAAGCACCTTGTTCCAGTCAGACATGTACACACAGTACCCTGGAGCTCACGCAAACTTGTTCTACTTCCTGGAATTTCACTTTTTATGAGCTCGCCACGCCAATGGGGATCAAGTGACAATATGGAGGCAACACAAATTTAAAGACACAAAAACAAAAGAAACTTGAATCTGCTATGGGTTCAATGAAGATTTTGAAATGCGATTGTAAAATGCAACATCAGAGAACAAAACTTCAGACTGGACTACTTTTTATCTCTCTGTGAGAGCAAAAGCTGCAAATTAACAGTTTCCTAAAGGAGGTTTTGTTGCTTTATGGGATTAACAGTTTGAGGAACTGTTTTTTTTTTTTTTATGGCGTAAATAAAAGGTTGACATAAAAGGAATCTCCCAGACAGGTTGATCATCCTGTTGAGGAAAAGGACTATGTTACATAATGTTCAAAAGGAAAACACTTACCGGACCAACTGCTGGCATATCTGGCATCCTGGCAGGCATCTAGGGAGCAAAATTACACAGACACGATTATCATAAATTTTAATGAAATGCACCGGAGCTATGGAAAGTTTATTGGGTAGCAATAGAGTCAAACGTTTGCAGTTGCTTTGGGGGGGATAATGAGGCAGGCCATCTGTCAGATGCACACAGAGTCCAGTTTTACTGGGTTTTGATTCAAGATGGAAAGCCACCAGTTTTTGCACATGATCTGACACACTCTTCAGAGAGGAAGTTCATTCTGAATGACGCATCTGACACACTCTTCAGAGAGGAACTTCATTCTGAATGGAGCGGAGCTGTTGAGCCATTTCAGTTATGTTATACTCATGACTGAACAAACTAAAGTTTTGTTATTTTTACACGTTTGACCGAGCTTGCAAAGCTGTTGGTATATTTAACTGTGCTGCACTGGTGCAGAGTCATCAACTGACTGCATTTCTGTATCGTATTTGCATCGGACGCAGTTGGTTTGGCGCATCACGCCACAAAAGACATAATAATCTTTAAGAGAGGAAATGGAGGCACTTTCAAACAGACAAACAAGGGAGGAGATGTCTTCAAATAGACATGTGGTTATCTGGCTTGTCTTTCTGAAAAGTCAAGCTCTCCTGAAACATGCTGCACTAGGAAACGTTGGCCGTCTTTACATCTCAGAGAACAGGGAAGGGTCAACCAACGCTACAGGAGGTCATCGCTAATCCAAGAGGCTCGACTATTATTTTCAGAAATACGAGTAACAAATGTTTTCATTGCAGAGCTGTGTAACACGGGCTGCTTTCTGCTACCTTTAGATTAACATAAATGATTGAACAGCTATTTCAGGCTCAATGATTTAACAACCCGGTGCAACAGCAAATCAGCGCTTTTTACTTTTAAATGAATTAAATTTGCAATCTTAGCTGTGTCTATCGTATTGTTACGAAATTATTTTTTCTTTAACTTATTATATTATCTGGATTGTGATTTTCTCCCTCAATTTCTGATTCTTCAAGATAATAAGTAATCAATAGATTTGAAATGATGATTAATGTACAGTTCAGTAATTAAAACAGCAAACGTGCGACTGGTATTCTGATGGAGCCTAATTTTAATGGATGTCAGAGTTTTTGAGGCCATGATTGTTGTGATTTGCAGTCACAGCAATTACCTAAAAAGAAAAAAAAAAGACTGTAAAGAATTTGTAGATAGTCTTATTAAAATACTACCACAAAATGTTGTGCAAAATATTCAAGTCACCATTTCCCACCCCTAGGCAAATTTCTGTTACGAAAAACAATTACATCTTGTGATAAGGTGCATTTGTGAAACAAAGGAGAGATAACCTGTCCTAGAATAAAGATGAGAAGCTGCCATTCTTTTTAGTTAGGTTTTATTTACAGACACATTTTGAATGATAGTTTGGAAGATTTTCCTACATTTCAAGATCTCTGGATAAGTAGAGACCACTCGACAACTTTGAGCTGCCCTCCCAACCTCCCCCTTTTGTTTTGCTTGTTTAATTTTGATGAAAGTTTTTGTTGAATTTATTTTAAACTAACCCAGAAAATGGATAGAAATTGGAAAAAAAACTACAACAATAATAATAATAATAATTTTAAAAAATCTCCATTTCCCAGTCAAAGCTTTACAAAAATTAAGAGTTTGGAAGTTGACCACAAAACCTTTGATTGGTGCATTTCATTTTTTCTTCTAAATCAAGACTTGTAAAACCTCAAACAAACTTCCTCTCACGAGGGTTCTGGTCATGTGAACGGATTGGGCTTGATGTCAAGCAAGGTTATGTTCCCAAACATGTCAAATTTTATCTAAGAGCAGCAGCACGTACTGCGGTTTGTGGAGAAAAGTCAGTGGAAAATAATTAATATGAAAGAAAACAAAAGAGTGATCCACTGCGAGTACGTGTTAAGAAGGGGAAAGAGAGGCATTGATCTTCTTGGAAAGGTAACAGCAATGGCTTACAGTCAAAGGAAGCTGTTAAACAGTAAATCTGTGGAGCCGTGGGAATCTTCTACTCATTAAGTGAGTCACGTGTTGATAAAAAAACTTTTGTTTGAGTAAATTTGTGAATTGTTACAGCTGTGCCAGTTTACTTGTCAGTATTAATATGTAGGAGTTTCTAAAGTGTCTCATGAACACCATCTATAACAAGTCAACAGAAGAAGTCATGAAAAGGCCAGCGTACAAAGATAAATGTCGCAAAGCACAGATTACACAAAATAACTTGCTTTAAAAAAAAAAAAAAAAAAAAAAAAAAAAACAGAAAGAAAGAAGAAAAAGAAACCGGTTCGTGACCACTGCTACATTTCAAACATATAATTACCGACACTGACAGACGTAAACATTGAAACAGACTCATTTACCCTTTGGAGAGCAGTGGTTAGCGTTCGGGCATACTTTTGACTCGCACCTTGCAATTACACAGTTTCCATGGAGACCAAACAAAAGACACAGCAGGCTGTGGTAGGCCCATTTACCTGTGGGGGTCCTTTGACACTGGAAGTATGTACACACATTCCCTCTTGGTGAAAGTGCTTTCTATCCAGGGTTTCTGGGACTGTGAGAAGCAAAAAGAGAAATTGTTGGTTGAGACAAACGACAAAGAAACGGGGCGCATGTTTAATTATGTTTGTATTTAATCCATTCTAGACAAAGTTCAGTTTAAGGGCCCTGAAGATTTGTAACCAACAAGATGTTTAGAGCTGCTCTGCTTTGAATATCTTCATATTTCACTCAAATTTGAATTTAAGACTCTTTAATTTGAGTCTTAAGCTCAAATGTAAAACTTTTAAGATCTTTTAAATACTATTATGAATTGAATTTAAAACCTGTATCAAGACAGAAAAGTACAAACTACATCCAGCCAACTGGTGATGAATTTGCTCTCATTTGTGATAGAAGCACAAAAAGTTAATTATCTAGGGTATGTTAGCAGTAGCCTTCAAAGTCACTCAAACTTTTGCCTGACAGAATATAAGTGATTAAATAGTGCTGCCAAGACTAAATTTAAGACCTGTGATTAACTTAAGGCCAAAAAAAAAATTTTTTTTTTTTAAATTGAATTTTGGACATTTAAAGACCTTAATTTTAGATACTTGAATTTAAGACATTTTAAGGATGTGCGGTTTGAAGTACAAAAGAGATTGCAGAGTTTCAACATTGTTCCCTGAATGTAATAAACCACCAATGAAATAACAGGCCAGGGGGTAACTGTGTGCCTCTAATCCAGGATTTAGACCAGAGTTTGAGGTTTTTAAAGGGCTGACTGATTCTTCAAAACCCAACACACCACAAAATCCAAGACTTGAATTCAGAACGCTAGATATTTCATGGCAATAAACCAATACTGCACAATATTCTGTGCAACAAGTTTTCATATGGCTTGAAGCTAAAAGACTTTTTGATTGAATGCCAGCATGCGTTCATGTTCTGCTATGGTGCAGCTCAGAGAAACCCGGCAGCGATTAGCCCCGTTAATTCCTCCCAGCACAAGAGGGAAAGTCCCCAAACACCGTCACCTGCATTACGACGAAGCACTTTAACAATTCCTAAAACCTATTAAAAAAAAAAAAAATCATTATATAACAGTCTGAACATTAAATTACGACCATCAGTGTTGGCACGCCTTGCAATAAAAAGAGGAGACAAAGACATGTGCCTCCAATGTGACGTGCCAAGTTAAAGCCACGATTCCAAGAATCTGGCAGAAACTTCAGATAACCGTGATTTCACTGGTTGACCAATGGACGGCAGACTCTGTACCTGGATGTCCTCCTCTTCATCTCTGTGTTTAAGAGCTTTGTACAGGAACATACCAAGGCTCCTTCAGGCATCTCCTGGACAAACCGCTGTCACCACAACCTCCACCCCAATAGCTCGGTCATCTGCAACGCCTCAAACTCTTCCTCTCAGAACACTGAGTGCATTTTTCCCCATTCAGGTCTCAAAGTCTACAGGGCCACGGTTAGCGTACAGATCCGGCCTCGGTTAAAAGTTGAGTGATCAGCGCGAGGCTGCTGCCTCCAAACTCCATCCACTGTTAATCTGTAAGACGCCACTCGGGGGGCAGATGAATGTGTCTGAGACTAACTAGATATTATGCTAAAGCTGGGGAGAAAGAAGTGAGAGAGGAGGGGTCGGGGTGTGGGAGAGGATTAGTGGCTGGGCAGAGGCCTCAGTGATATATACCTTGTTGTCTACTGATGACACCGCCTCCGGGTGATTCATTCAGCAGACACAAAACCTCTCCCAATAAACCCGGGCCTGCTCAAGAATCCTTGTGCTCTAATTACCCAGAGAACGCCGGCCTTGCTTTTAATCCAGACGCAACAAAGACACTGGATTAAAGATCTGGGAGTTTGTTTTCTCAAAGACTTGTCCAGGAAAAGACCGGTGCCTGGATGAGCGAAAACTCAAAAACAAGTGGTGGGCCTATAAATCGGCTTCGATTTCCTTACTTTTGGGAGGTATGTGATTAGTTGACACTTGATTGAGAAACCAATCTCGTCTACCTCCGCAAGCGTTGGAAAATTTTTTCTTCAAAAAAAAATAAAATAAAAAAAAAATAAAAAATCAACCATTGTCCCCTTTTGTTCTGCTTTGAGAAAAACTGCCTGCCAGGTGATATCTGCATCTAAACCCGTCATGATACATTTTATGGGTGATAAATTGTCATAGCAGTTATTGCGATAAACAGTTTATTATTGTTTTGAGACCATTTTCAAGTATTTATAATGTCATAACAATGCAAGTTCGCTCTCTCAAAGACCAATGAAACTTTATTTTTTTAAAAACACGCAACATTGGAACTGGTTGTCACTTTAAATATCCAAATTACAAAAAAAATACAAAAAAAAAAAAGTAAAAAAGAGAAATTAAAGCCACACTGAGTGCAGCCAGTTTACACAAACCAACTAAAGTTTATCATGCTGATCACTAATGCTGTATAAGGCTCTAATCATTTAGTCGATTCAACACCTCAGGATATCTAGCACAGACTACAAAAATAACTACAACCACAACGAAGATACGGACCTAATATTCTGAATGCTGACTATAGACGGGTCAATAAGTAGTGATGAAAACTTTAAAATTGAACGTCCAATGCCCCCAAAAGGGCTTTAAACCTAGAAATGAACTTTATTTGACCCTCGGTAAAACACCTGGAGGTCATGAACAAGTCAATGTGGGAACTAACTCACTGTGACGAATGTGATATCCTGCTCCACTATATGCCACTGTAAAACACGTTCAATAATCTGAGAGAAATGTTTTCAGTAAAACAATCCTGATTTCCCCCCCCCCCACCTCTCAGACTAGCAAAGAGTTAAAAGGAGGAATAAAGCAGAACTGTGTGCTGCTAACCTGTAACTATGGTACCTGAGAATGTCGGGCAACAAAAGAATTAAGCTTCAGAGGCCGTGCCAAAAACACACAACACTGACCGTCTCTTACTTCCTCGCTCCCTCCCTCTTCCTCTTGGCAGCATACAACCCAGTGCATTTCTTCCCGTCAGACACAGAAAACATTTAGTGGTCACATGTATATAGCGGGAGCAGAATATTGAATATGCATTTCTTTTCCCTCGTCTTCTTTAAATGCTGCCTCTCATCACCAGTCATCTCAAAACAACTATCTAAAACCTTCACAGCAGAGATCCTGTTTGTACCTCCTCCTCGTTTTTTACCCATAAAAAGTATACCATCAAGACTGAGGTAGCCATTATCCTATGAGCTGGCTGCCAAAATACATAGCAAGACGACATCTGGCCTACCAATTATAATAAGTATAAGAACGGGTGGAAGTGTTTGGGTCAGCGGTTTCATGTGGGTAGAAGTAGTTTTCAGAGCGAATGCTGATATAAAATCTAAGTGAAGTGATTTTTGTAGCGCTTCCAGCTTTTAGATATTTTACATAAAGATGTATGAGCGCGCTGCTTATGCATGGCCGGAAGCATGGACTCAGAACTGGGGCATCGTTCACGGTTCACTGAGCCACGGCTCTCGTCACGACTCCTTTCCAATGCACAGCCCTTAATTCCTTTTATATTGGTTCCTTTTATATTTAGACCACTGCAGTTCAAATAACGTAAATTATTTATTGTTTTTAAATTCGGCTTTTAAAGATTTCTGTCAATAAAGCAGAGTTTCCCCCAGTGTACTGTAAGCCTGGCGGGCCACCAGGCTTTACTTATTTATGAAATCTTTTTGACACTTTACAGTTTGCGTTCAGGTATTAATCTTTCAGTCCTTTGATGATGATCAAGTGACATTTTCTAATTTCCTGTCAACTTTTAACATTTTTTAACTCAAAAACACAACGGGCTGCTGGATGAATGACTGCCCTGGAACCAACCACCGGGCTTAGCGAGTTTTCTGGGGAAAACCTTGATAATGTATATAAATATATAAAGGATTTAATGCCATATCAAAACCTGGGTTTGCATCAATAAAGGCTGGTGATACACCCCCACAATCCACTGACAGATATTGAACAATTAAGTGTCTTTTTTTTCCTAATTAGTTTGGAAGGAGATTTAATTCTTGTGGGCTGTGCAGCTTCTACAACCCTGCAGCTGGCGCTAACGGCTAAAGAGCTCAAGTGTATAAAATGAAAAGCTGTAACCTGGTACGACACATTAGAACCAGGGAAGTGTTACTTTAAATAACAATGCTGTAGACTTATGAATAATGGTATTTATGATCAAATCACTCAATGTCTGAAGTTTGCAAGCGAGAGATCAATTATTCATGCAGTCATCTTTTCTAAAACGGCCTCCTCTCTTTCAACAAGCCATCCGAGGCCTCCACTTTAAAGCAGGATTAATTGCTGGTTGAGCCGGGTTCAGTTCGGATTGGCAGCATCACAAATCCAATTCACTTCGTCTCTTGGTTGATAGCAACAATGACATATGGAGGAGGAACTGCACATTAACCAATGGGATCTGATAATCACCTTGGTAATACCTTAAAAAGTGTGAACTTCAATGCTGGAGCGCATTAAGCCAGAAAATAATGTATGTTGACACTAAATGTAACAAACAATTAGTTTAGTGATCGATTAATGAGATAAAAGTAAAAGGACATTCTACAGATATTCCATTGAACCATCTGTGCCTTTTTCATATAATAGTAGAAAGATATTAAAAATGCAAGTAAAATAAAGCAATTTCTTTTTTAAATACAAAAATACACATTTTATTGCCTAAAATGTAATGAGATGGCATTCATTTAGTAAATCTGAACCAGGTGAAGCTGAAACAAAGCCCCTTGAGGAGTTTTGGCTAAAACATATTTACAGAGAAAGATGTTTTTATCTTAAATGAAAAAAAAAAAAAAAAAAAAAAAAAAAAACTGTGTCTGAATACTACAGTTAACGATCAATTACTAAATTATTGGACAATTATTTCAATAATTGATCATGATTAATTACAATTAATTTGATTAACCGTATTAAACATGATTAATCATATTAATCATGATTAATTGGATCAATCAAAATAAATTGTTTCAGCCCTGATTCATTGTACTGGCCTCTGGTGTTTCAGGTTAGCATTTAGCTGCAATAGCATCGAATCTAGAGTCACGATAAATGTTGAGATAGTGCCGGGTATAAATGACGTCTCTGCTGATATGCAAATGTCTGAATGTGACTTGTATCAAAGTCTGAAATACACCACGCATTCACCTCCAGAGCAGAAAAAGACAAAACACTTTATTGCTCTCCGATTTTGCTTAAATGGACACATAAATATGCCATATGAACAAATAAATAGGCTTCTGTGTATTTGTTTCATTAAAAGAACATAAATCATGTAATAATCCTCGGCACCTCTTAGTTGTTCCAAGATCTAGTGATATAAAGGAATGTTAAATGGGGGGGAACGAGTTCATTATAGCCTTCAGATAAGATTCCAGGAAGGCCGTGCACACAACTCAGAGCAGTCATGAGACCAGAGTGTGACAGTCCTCTGTGCTTCACACTTGTGCCCCCTGGGCAAAGCTCTGCAGAGCTGCATCCACATTTCTCTGTCGAACCACCTGCAAATGTGAATGAGGTTGGTCTCATTCATCGACCTTTACACATCCCCTCTTGAAAAATCAAACAAACACCTTGAAGGATTGGTCAAAAGAATAAAAAGATTCAAAGCAGAGCCTCCAGGAGACATAACAGGGTCAGAGTATAACAACCTTGAGTGAAAACACGACAACGTACAATATAGATAGTTATTAATATAAAGTGATGACTAATTTTATGAAAATGGAAGTAGCTTTAACAGCTTATTGCAATAAATACGGCTTATTTTGCCGTCTTGCCATTTCAAGAAATAACTGAAGCTCGCTGATATGAGCTGGATACGTTCACAGAGCAGGTCTTGACACTCAATAGCTTTTTTTTTTTTTGTTTGTTTTTTTTGCTGAAATCTGACTTTTTGTTTATTTTCTGTCCCCAAAGCGACTCGCATGCGCAGAAGACGTCACATAGCAACGCATCGTTTACAGAAGTAACAATGGATGCCATCGCATACAGACCGGTTTTAAAGTTTATCTAGCAATGGCACTCAACAGAATTGTCAAAAAATCCTAATAAGATGAAGAAGCTAATAAAATAAATAAATAAATAAAATAAAATGTAAAAAAAAAGGCAAAACAATTCGAAATGACATTTTGTGGAGCATTACCTGGAATTTCTGTAGAGAAGTCTGCTTGGATGTATAATCGGAGGTAAGAGTGGTGGGACTGTGCTGGGCTTCAGTGGAACACACCTCATTCATTGAAATGAATGAAGTGCCATTTTTTTATGTCCAGTCTAGCTTTTTCTGGTGCAGAATTATGACGCACGTCTCTCGTCAATGACGTAAAAGTCAGATTAATTGCGACATGAGAATGCAAACGCTTTGAAAACAATCGGACGCGTATTCGATTTAGTACCACATACGGATCAAGTCGGATCTTTTTTGGGGTGAAAAGATCAGAACTGGGCCATTGAGAGCGCGGTGAAAAAAAGCACATGGGCAAAAATATCCATTTTGGGTCGCATTCACCTGTTGTGTGAACGTAGCCTTAGTTGGTACGTTTGGTCCAAACCCTTCCTAGAGGATGGTGTCTTGTAGTTTTCACACCTCGACTGCTGTGGACAACTGGAAATTATCTTCCAACAGCTGAATTTTTCCTTTCTTGTAAGCAACTTAAAAGCGTAGCAGCTTTATTTCAGCCAGCCGACTGGCAGTGCACAGCACGATACGACTTTATGCTCCATATAGACAGCGAAAGAAAAAAAACCCAGTGACTCCAGCACTTTCTCAAGCATCGGTTAGTGACTTTAACACATCAAAATAATGTGGATTTTTTTGTTGTTGTTGTTGTTGACATTTCACATTTTTTAAAACAAGTAACTACAATATAAAATGCAATAACTCAGGTATTAGGCCATTTTTTTATTTCAATAAACATTACACATGCCTATCCTATACAAAGCAGCTGTTCTCTCAAGACTTTTGAAGAGGCAAAAAAATGAAATCTGAGAAGAAGCTTTTACAGTGCAGAGTGAAGGGAAGCAGATAACAAGAGAGCATTTTACTCATCGAATCAACAAATATCTACAACCGTCTTTGAAACCCAATCTATTCCTGGAGGAAACGCTCACCAATCTTCTTCTGGGGGAAATCCTTCACTGCTGACTGCTAATTAGAAAACAAAGCCAAAAGACACAAACCACAGTCACTACTTAACAGCAGTACAAAAAAAAACAAAAAAAAAAAAAAACAAGAAGTGCTGCTAAGACGAGTTTTTGCAAGACCGTTGCACACTGAAGCTCAGACTACTTAAGACTCGAACCATCCATACGGGATTGCACTTGACAAAGAAAAAACAAATAAGTGTGACAATGCAATTACAAATCACAATGACTTATTTGGTGAGGCGGGATTACATCTAATGGTACTGTCAGAGCGCCGGTGGTAATCTGAGGCATATGACCACCACAAAGCGGGTACAGCCAAGGAATCTCAACATGTAAAAATAGGCCTAATGGAGGGCTAAAACTGCAACACATTTAACTGTGTGATTCGGGTTTTTTTATTGGCTGACAGCATCTTTTTAAGGTTTCATCAAAATGTGCTACAGGTCGTTTAAAGGGGTCCTTAGTTTAGAAAAATGTAGGATTTAGAAGCTTGTCACCATTAATTAACCAAAACTTTTGTCCTGAAGCCCAGCAGTGTTCATCAATTTTGCAAAATAACGTGTAAATTTGCGTGTTTTCAGAGAAAAAACTGCGCATTTTTGGGCAATCCCACTTCTCAAGTCAGGTTTAGGTCAAAGTGGTGGTAATTTAGCATCGTTTCTCCTCATTCCTCTATGTGGGGGTGGGGGGGAAACTGGTACAAACAGGAAGTTGTCGGGGAAAGAGGAGGCTGTGTTTTGTCACGGAGACAAAAAGGAAAAGTGCTACAACCCAAAACGGATATGTTGAAACCGAACCTCAGCAGAGACCGCAGCAGGCCTCGCACGGCTCGCCCCGAAAACAGCCACAGTGAGCGAGCAGGAATGCGAAGGCTTTAATTAAAAGTCCGAGATATTGAACGTATCACTGTTTCAGCAGCACTTAAAATGTTCCCGACGGCGGCTGAATAGAAAGCACTCAGTTCGGAGAGACTTGGCGTCCGCCCAGCCTGGCATTGACTCGTTACTGGCAATGACAGCGTGTCTCGTCCGACATCCGAGACCGCTGGAAGAAACGCTGCTTCAGCGCCTGCCAGCTGCTCTCCACTACACGGCTGTGTACGAGTCGTGTCCGTGGGCACATGTGGAGAACAAAAGCCGTTTCTGTTGTCTCGTAGAGGAGAGCTAACCCCACAAAGCTACCTGGGCGGCTGAAGCTAGTTAGCTAGCGAGCTAGCTACTTAGCCAGCTAACGTTTGCGGCGAGTGGGATTTGGGGGTTTTCCTCGTGAGGCGTTGGGAGACCTGGGATTGTTGCGTTTAGCTTGCGATGTTTTAACACAAAACCAAGACTGTCAGCAAGTAAACTGTGCCGGGAGCTCCTCCGGCGGCGACCCCTGACAGGCAGCATGGATGAGGGGGTAAATGGGGGTGGGGGGGGGGGGGGGGGGGGAGTCCAACTTAAAAGCCCCGATGAGTCACGACAATCTCCTCGCGCCAATTTACCACCGCCGCAAAAGCAAACCGAGACGGCGGCCGGGCTCACGTACCATTCTCTTCACCGTTGAGACTCAGGAAGAGCTGTGTCGTGGCTTTTATCCATCTATCGGCGTTGCTCTCGGTTAGCCTCGGAATGAAAGCCCGCTGGACGCTGGAGAGATCCGCTTCGGCTGCAGCTCCAACGGAAGATTGCTTTTTCATAATTGAGCGACTCCAGACTGACGCAGCGTAACGAGCCGGCTGAGTCAGCCAGCCCAGAGCCCCACGTGACCGGGCGGAGCCAGCCGCCACATGTGCGCTTTGTTTTAGTTCCTGCTCGACGCGAGCGACAAGCAGGAACCGTAAAGTGCAGCGTTTATTCTGACTGCGAACGACAGTGGCATTTCTTTACTGTTTTTTTTTTTTTTTGATGGATAAAAACAACAAAAACAGCATCAATAATCAAATATCCGGATATGACACGAATACATTATTGCCTCTTTTTTGTAAGTGTCTCGGGGAGCTTTCTTAAATGCCAACGACTAAAGATATCTCAAAATAAATAATTAATTACTGCACGAACAAGTTATCATGTTATAGATCAATGATACAACCTTAAAAGTAATCTGAAGCTACACTGACTTAACTCTGTAATCAGGAACAATCTGATCGCTACAGAAAACACTGATGTGTTTTATATAATCGAAACATTGATGACATAAGGCAGGACAAAAAGTATACCTTTGCATGTGTGGATATATGTCGTCTTTAATTAGTCTTTTACACTTTTTCACCCTTTGTGCTATTTCACAACTATTACATATTTGGGAGTTTCACAACTTTTCACATCAATGTAGAAGTTTTTTTTTTTTTCTTTTTCAAAATAGCTCAAGCTCAAAGAAAATTTGCAACACCTGCGAACCTCAAGTCCTTCCACAAATTCTTTATTTAGGGAGATCCAAGTAAAGGGGGGTGAAACACATGACCACCACACTTTTCAGATTTATCCGCTACTTTTTGCTGGTCTATCGTATAAAAGTCTTAACAAAATGCAAACGAGTGCGTGGGTGTAACATGACAAAGTGCAAAAGGCTTTTTGGGGCTGTGAATGCGTCATTCGTAAATATCCTATAAAATCCATTTGTTTATTCTGTGGCTCTGCAAAAATGTTCAACACAAGACATGTCGCAAATATAATCAGACACACACAGCAGAATATTAAGTATTTCTTTATTATAAGGCAAAGAAGAAAAAAAAGTCATATCTTACAAAAAAGATTATACAGGAATCCCAAGTTATCAAACTTGTATTATTCTGCAGGTAGACGTTATTAAACCCCCCTCATTCTGTCAAGCCAGATTTTATAAAGTGCTTTCTAATTTCGCTCACTGCCGAGCCAAAGTCATCGCTGATTTCTGCTAGTGAAACATAACAGATCTCTCAGGCACTGCAAGAAGTTTCAATTACTCCGACGTCTCCTCTGGCCCGATCCAGTAGTTCCCAAGCTCCCGATCAAGCCAGTGAAAGTGATTCTAAGTTGTCAGAAAAGTCAGAATAGACGTAAAGTGTTCCCTTGCAATGCAAATATGAAATAAAAACATGAAAACAACATTGTAAAAAAAAAAAAAAAAAAAAAAAAAACAAGGAAAAAGAAGTGAATCCAGCAGTTGGAGTTCAGCAGCTTTCCCCTACGGCCCGGTCAGTTCTTCCCTCTAAAATAAAAGGTAAAAAAAAAAACAAAAAAAAGGACAAAGGGTGTTAATAATTTATTTAAAGTTTTCCATGGTCTCATACTGATCAGTGCGAAAACTGTAGATCCAAAAGCAGGCAAGCAGAAAATCTTAGCATTCCCCTCCTAACCCATCCAAACTCCATGCAAAAGCTCTCCAACGCTAACCGCAAGCAACAGCATGCAAAAAGGCTGAACGAATATCAACTCATTATTATCCCTGTTGATTGGAAAAGACGAATGAATGCGGGAGATGAGGAAGACGAGTAGCTACACAAAACAATGCAGAAACAAAGAGATGAAGTTAAAAAGCTGTTCCAGGGCCACAACCTTTATTTATTGCGCCTCAAAGTGTTGGCTTTTCATCTGAATTGTTCTTTTTTTTTTTGTTTGTTTGTTTTTTTGTCATGTGGAGACACCTGGTGGTCAGTTTGTGGGAAACACTTTGATGTCCCACAGGTCAGTTTTCATTTGTTGGGATTTGCGTCTTAGCGAGACGCTGACCCTGGAAATCAGGAGATAGAAAAGGGAAAGGGGGGGTGAAAATAAAACAATAAAGGAAAGCTTGTGCGAGGTGATGAGTGGTAACAAGCAACACTAATGAGAGGAAATACGCAAAAGAAGGGATCTGGGTCGGAGAGAATCACACCTGGCAGCAAAGGTTCCCTGGGTGAATCCAAAACCTGCTGAAAATTAATCAAAGACAGAATAAAGTCTTGCTTCTGCTCCCCCCTCTCCCTCTCACACTCACACACAACCAAATGTCACTTCACCTGCTAATCTAGAAACCTAAACATGACTAAGCCTGTCACAATGAGCAATTAATCAATTAACACAAATCAGCTTGATAATTTCCATTCGAATGACTAACTTTTTTTTTTTTGTTCACTGAGATTTCATCCGCGGTTTTATTTATGGTTTTGCTTGTCTGTGGTTTTCATTTACATCCTACCGGTTTTGGTTGTTCGAGTTTTATTTTGGATATTTCTTCGAGAAGACGGGCTTCGGTTTTGAAGTATTAATCAAAAGAGCGCTTGAAAACGTTCGCACTGTTGATTGCAATCAGGCCTGTCCAGTCCAATGACACATTTTGCTGGACGATAAATTGCCCCAGAAGTCATTGCAATAAAGTTGCTGTTTTGACACCATTTTCAAGCAATATAATAGTAATGGTCTAATAACGCAAAAACATGTTCTCAACCATCAATAGACTTTCATTTCTAATGAACATTTAACTCTGGAACTGGAAGACATTTTAAATATCCAAAATAAACAAACAAAACAACAGAGACGACAAATAAAATGAACTATAAAGTGTCTGTAAGGAAAACTGTTCTTCAAAAAGAAACAAAAAGGCGAGTTGAGACCGAAGCCTCAGACTGAAAACTTTTATCGTCCAGTTTTGGGTAGGAAGAGAGAGAAAAGAGAAAAATTGTAAATCGTTTTAATTGATCATGCGATTATCTGATTAATTGCTTATTGCGACAGGCCATATCGCAATAATTAGTGGGACAATTTATCATCTGGCGTAATCTGTTATCATGACAGGAATAATCATGGATCATGGATGATGAACCATGATTGCTATAAATGGGATTATCATTTATAACAATGGATTACTTTTTTTTTTTTTTACATCTCTTTTTATGTAGATGCCTGAAACTGAGCTTTGAGGAAGTTTATAAAAATCAGATTTTTATGCCAAAGCAGGTAACACCCATCACCTGAGCTGAGGAGAATAAACAGGAAAACTTCAGCAGTGGTGATGACAAAGCTCAAACAACAGACTCAAATGATTAATTTTTCTATCATCCTGATAATGCTGCAGCAGTTAGCCAGTTGTTGTAGCCTCAGGGAACGGCTTGGAACACAAGTTTCCAGGCCAAAATGGCCTCCCGTAAAATATCTGAAATACTTTTGCTAACAGAACCGCGTGAGGAGAAATTCTACCGTTTGTCTAAAAGCAAACACGGACCGATAGCAACGCAGCGTGCACAGAGCTTGCAAGAGAACACGTTGTTATCGCAGGTATGCAGCACCTTTTTAAAGGCAAATAGCAAAGAGACGCCGACCTGCAAATAGAAAGCTGCTTGCTTCGGGGAAATTCTTATGCAAACGCTGCTTTGAAACATTTGGAGTGCATTCATGTTCAGAAGCACAGCACAGCACTGCTGTCTGTTTATGTGAGGCAATGCCGTCCTGTTTTGCAGCATTGAGCATATAGCGCTTTACTAAAGCATACCTCTGAACCAATTTTTCTCACGGCAAGGAGAAACTTTAAGGGGACTAAGCAGGACTTTATGATAAGGACACAAAGCACTGCGTAATTTGTAAAGTGGAAGGAAAAACAAGACATTGAAAGAGATTGGTCTGTTTTATTTGGAAAAGGAATATTTGAAATTTAAAGGTGCACAGATTGCTTTCTTTTTTTGTTTTTCTTGGCTAATCAATTTTAATCTTGACCAATTAAAAAAAAAAAAAAAAAAAAGGATTTGTTTTGTTGTATGCAGTCTGTAAAAAGAATTCGGATCAGGCTAAAATTGGCGTAGTAGAAGAATCGGAAATAAAATCTTTGATCGGTGCAAGTCTGAAGGTAGAGAAGACCTTAAAAAATGAAAAATAAAAAAAATCAGGGGCATGTCGACTGTAGTTTCTGGCTGATCTTTAAAAAAAAAAAACCAGACCTGCCAATTCTGATTTTGGCCAATACCGATTTTTTGTTCTTCTGTCTGAAAAGTTGCTAACTATGGTGACAAAGTTGCCAAGAGGACAATTGCTAACCGCACAGGAGCAGAGGTGACATTGTGGACAGGGTCTGTCTCACGCCAGAGTCAAAGAGGAGGTAGACGAGATCGGTTTCACATGTAAATATCAGCCAATCTCCCAAAATTAAGGAAATCTGTGCACCCCTTGTCAAACATTTCCCGTGCATTCATGTTCAGTCCCCTTGTGTCAACGTACTGAAGAATCACATTTTGCTGAGGTGACTTAAGTACGTTTCATTCAGGGTAGCCGGGTAAAAGAGAGCAAATACAGACATAGTCCAGGCGTTTCAACTTTTAATTTTTAAATTAATTGTTAAGGCATGTATTATTATCTTTCCACCCTACAACCATGCAACACTACTGGTGTGCTGGTTGTTGTGGGACAAACTTGGAACCAAGCGATTCTGACTCTGCTCTTCATACGCCGCTCTTCTCACCTCGTATGTTGTTCCCGTCCAGAACTGCCTCATCTCCCCCCTGCAGCCCGCAACCACGGCGGAGGTTATCAAGGTGAAAGGCACCAGGTAGAGCAGGGCGGGCTGGCCCATCCCAGACAGCAGCATCACCGCGAAGGTCAGCACCAGCCCCAGGAGATAGGCTGCAAGGAGCGAGCGGGGTGGACATCAAGATACGAGCAAAAAAAAAAAAACAACAAACAAACAAAAAAAACATATATGTATATAAAAATAGAGAATCAGGAAAATTACCAAAGCAGCAGCTGAAGAAGTAGACCTTCTTCCTGCTGTTGGTCCAAACGTCAAACCTGCTGCAATAGGCCACCAGGAGGCCTGTTGGGTGAAGTACAATCCGAGAGCAAAGTGATGAGCAGTCGCTGCGGTGTCGGTTTAAAATGTCAACCTCAACAGGCGTTGAACCTCACCTGGGACAATGATATCTCCGTAACCCAGGATGGAGAACTGCAGCCCACACAGGTTCTGAGCCCAAGCTGAGAACCGCGGGACACGCATCACCACAGGTATCTGCACATGTGGAGAGTCTTTTATTTAATGGCAGGGCAGTCGCTGGAGTGGGGCTAAACACAGCGGCTAATGACTGCAATGACTGTAATAATGCTGTATTTGAAATCAAGAGTCTGCAAAAGCAGTTCCACCCCAAGGTGGGGAAACATCGGGTGGCCATTTATCGTATCATTTATTATTTATTGCGATAAATTTATCATGATAATAATTTTGATTTATCGCTGTCGCCTGCCCTAAAACAACAGAGAGAAAAACAATAATGCACAAAGTAAAGGGCCGTCAGCAAACCACTCCCACATCTTGATGTTGGCAATCATGCTAGAGACATTAAAAGGTTCCTTCCTCCACCTTTCCCCCAGGATGCAGCATCACAAACAAAAAAAAAAGAAACAAAAAAGGTAGTGGATGGGTAACAAGTCAAGTCTTACTTTCTCAGAAGGAGGATGGGGCTCAGCGGGGATCTCCACCATGTTACCTTGTGTCTAAGACAGAGCCCACCCAACCCCAGCGCACAGTTAGTAGGTCAGTCTGCAATTCCCCTCAGGGCATTCACAGCAGCCTGAATGCTAATAAAGCTGCTAACAGTTTAACAGAGAGTATCGCCAAGCTTAGCTCAGCTTGTAGCTTATCGCTCACGAGAGGCCGCCCCCTCCCGAAACCCCTCCCCAAGATGAAAACACCTGCACATGCGTTAATAATGTTTTACACTGACAGGAAGCACGGCCTGCCTTATTAGGTAACAGACAAAAACTGAAAAAAAAGCATAAAAAAATACATGTGCATCTCAATCTGTTAGAATATCAATGCAAACTTTTATCCAAAAAGTGAAATATAAGTCATTTAGATTCATGACACAGGCAGCAGTTTTCCCCTTGTACTTGTCCACCTTTCTCCTTCCACTCAACTTTCCGTGTATGAAGCACTCTTTGTGCAGCTGTCTCTTTGTCAATGGCCTTTTTTGGCCTCTGGAGGATGTTAATGACACAAGTCAGTAGGCCATGACTGCATAGAACAGACCATAACATTACCAGAAAGGTAAATAAATAATAAACAATGGAATAGATGCCATTATTTTCCATCTTTAATTGAATGTAAAAAAAATCATTAATATTTTGATGACATTCTGGTTTACCGAGATGCACATGAACTTTTGCACATTGCAAAGCCAGCCCACATGTTCCAATAAGTTAGACAGAGGTTTTAATAAATTACAGAGCCAAAACTGGTCAATTTTTTTTTTTTTTGCCATATCCTGTTCCTACGGTTAAATATAATTCTAAATATGCCACAGAAATAGTTTTGTGCTGATAAATGGAGCAACATACTCTCTGCACCCTCTTATTGTAGACACCATGAATTACTACGGTAATAATATAATAATTTTCCCTCATTAAGTTTAAGTGAAGTTTGTAAACAGAAATTTCAACAATATTGTTCATTTCTTGATAAAGTAATCATTTCCACATCTGTGAAGCGTTTTTGTGCCTGTCCTTTAGTTTGCAGCAGTTCCTTCTTGACATTTAACAACTTTCTGAAGAATTAACACTCAGTTTCCTGTTTCCTTGGGGCACAATAGTTACTTGGTTCAAAACGTAACAAAACTGCGTGATTAGATTCAGGAAACGGTTTCGCCTTCAATGACCTTTTCCAACACCACACAATAGGAAGTTTCTGACCATAACTCTTTGTCTAGGGCTCACTCGCTTCAGAGTGACTCAGGTCACCATATTTGGGATGATTTTAGCCATTTATTTTCACAGTTTCCACGTGAAATTATAAATATAAAACTTTTGCAGATATTACCTTCTCCCCAGACGCGTCGGGGCCGAGAGCAACCTGCACCATGATGCTGACTCCATTCTGTTGAAGGGCATTAAAAAATAAATAAAAGAAAGTTATTGCATTTCTCATCAGTTTATGAAATAATAACAACTGCCAGTGATGCAAACAAGCACCAAAAATCCACGATTAGGTGTCTGGCTTGATCAGCTTGATTATTTCTTCAAACTCATTTCCATACATATGAGTTCGAAGAAAGTGTCAAAACTCTTGAAAAATGATCATGAGGATGTTGAATATTAACTGAAGAAATGGCAAAATAAAAAAAAAAAAATACACATGCAAAATATAATATAGAAAAACCTTTTTTACACAAACCTTCGTGAAGAAAGGAGTTATGAACACAAAGAAGACATCATACAGCAGGAGGAGACTCAGCAGGATCACACAGATCTGCCAGAAATAAGACAAGTTAAAATACAAAAGCTGATTCTAGATCAGAGAAATCCTATAGACAATCGTAAACTGCTAGGTTATTATTTAAAATAAAGTCAATCAAAAATTACATCCTGGCCAATTCTACAAATTTAAAATGGAAAACATGAACAGCCTAAAAAAAATCCCAGAGCAACCGCAATGAAATTAAACACAATATAAACCAATAAAATGCTGAGGCTACAGCTGTGTGTGTGTGCGTGCGTGTGTGTGTGTGTGTATACCTTGAAATTGGACAGTGTGATGGTCTTCATGAAGTTGAGGCAAAAAGCAATACCAAGCAAGTTCTGCAGGATCCAGATCCACCTATGAGGACAAAACAGCTTTGTAATCAGATATGAGAAATCGTCCACTGACAGGAACCGGACGGTTTTATAATTAGAGATCGGCTGGTCCGAAACTAAAAATCTGATGGGTTTTTTTTTTTTCCTCAGTCTGCCCAACACACTCAATGGATCTTCCAACAGTTGACAGAAAGCTGAATGTATTACAACGTTGCTGTTTTAGAGCCAAATGATGACACCTCTTGCAGTTATCTGGCCGATATTTAAACAGCCTGCAATGCCGATTTTCTTTTTTTTTCTGATATGAATTTGTTTTTCTCTGAAAAGTTGCTCAACAGAGCAGCAAAGTTGGTAAGTTGTGCAGCAATGACCCTGTCAGTCTGCCCTCTCCAATAATCGGTTCACAAGTAAGTATCGGCCGACTGCCGACCTCCCAAAATTCAGAAAACCTGAGCCGATTTATTGTTGCACGCCAACTAAAGGCGATACTTTCTACAGTTGCTTATTATCAGCGAATGGGGTGCTTGCATTTTGCAAACAGCATGTGAACCAAGTTACCATGTCGGTGTCTAAAAATATAAACCAGGTCTTCGAATTCACATGTACTAATGAGGATGCTGAAGTGTGTGCTGCTTTGTGAGAAGCACATCCCCAACAGTTTGGGTGTTTCCAACTTAATTCTGCTTCACTTCAAATCGGGACGCCTGCATTAATAGCAGAGAGAAGTGAAACTGAAATAGAAAAGAGTGTGTCTGCGTGCGCGTGTGTGTGTGTGTGCCATGACAGTACCTGTCTTCATTTCTGTACACTCCCCAGATCACAGCGACGCTTATGCACACAGCAGCCAGCAGGATGGACCTCACTGAGAAGCTCTTGTTACGCACAGAAAAGCTGAGAAAAAACACACACACCAATGATTCAGGGTGCATTTAACGGCTGAAGCTGCTGGAAACACAGAAAACAACACACACACACACACTGCTCACAGTGAGTTCACACTCCCGGTGCGAACACACTGTCTGGCTTGTTTATTTGAGTAATGGTGACTGAATAACTGCATAAATGAGGAATTTACGAAATGTTCGATTTCAAAATATTATTTCTAAGGCTGAAACGGAAGATTATTTTAGGAATCAATTATTCTGACAGTCTGATTTAAAAAACTGCCACATTCTTCAGATTTTTCATCAAACCACTTTTTTATACAAAATAAAAATGCATTAAAAGGTGCAAACAAAGAACGAGAAATGCAATAACGTAGCATTCATTTACTTTAGTATACATTTGATTATTTGTAGGCTAACTGATTAAGTTTTGCATTACTTGATTAATAATTGGATGGCAAAAGTTCTTCAAACCAACATTTTGTTCTTTACAGAATTTGAACCAATTAATGTGAAAATTGTGTCACTTTTTTTATCTAATTTTTTTTTAAAAACATGTAAAACGTACATATATTTTGTAGAGTATTGGCCTAATTCCTGCTCTGAGTGTGTTGTTCTTTCAACAAATGGCCTTCTTTTGAATCTGTATCCTCCAGTTAGTGATAAATCGATTCCTAGATTATCTGATGATTATTAATCAATCGCTTATTGATTATCTCAATAAGCGATTAATCCTTTCAACCCCAATTAATTCCAGCTTTTTTACATTTTTGCAAAGGGGAAAAAAATAACCCTCTCTGCACATCTTCCAAACTGCATTTTTGTGACACCAGAAGAAGAGAGACTCGTACCTTAAAGTGCCGCAACGGATTAAGTCCAGCACCGCATCCAGGCAGCTGAACAGTGCCGAGGCAGTGGCGAAGCAGAAGATGGCGATAATGATGTAGACTGTGGACGGAAAAAGAAAACAGATTGTGCAAGTAAAAAAAAAAAATTAAAAATTCTTAAATTCCTCGTGCGATTATTTCAATCCCGACAAGTGATTCGCTCATTCTGTTCCACTCACTGAGGATGTTGTAGAAGAAGTACATGAGCACCAGCATCCCGCACATCACGATGACGAAGATGATGACGTTGAGCGGGGAGTAGAGGACTCTGCTGCTGTCCGTTTTGTGTTCTTCTGCTCCTCCTCCGGCGGCGTAGCTCGTCAGTCGCTCACTGGTGTGAAAAGAGGAAATGTGTTGTGAGTAAAAATCTAAAATGGCTGAGGGATTTAACAGCAGTTTTCATGTAATTATTACACACAGTAGCTGTTGTGCTCCTATTATATTAACACCAGCAGCATGTCAAGGTGGTTAGTTAGTCAGGCTGTCTGCTCATGTAGCCAGACTCAGTTTGAACCTTTCCAACTGTTATTTCAAAACCGAGACCCCAACACGTTTCGACCCTAGTTTCCTACTTCCGTTTTTATCGCTACGTAACCTAACCACTCATGGAAAATGGTCCTATAAATATCGATATTTATCGTATTGTTTCTAATTTATCGTGAACGTTTTCTTATACGAATTTTGATTTATCACAATCAACAATATTAAAAAGAAAAAAACTGACATTTTTTTTAACAGAAATGTTAATTCATCCATTTTTGCCGATGTTTGATCCACGAGAGAATTAATAAATGTCAGTAAATTCGACAACGTGAATAAATGCTGCTGCTGCTGCGTGCAGTTCAGTGATATAATAACAGTAAAATGTTTAGCTGGAGAGCCAAATAAAGCTTTTGCACACACTGACCCTTACGAAATTTCAAGCTCTGAAATGTACCAACTCTCACCGTTCACAAGCTCCACTCCATAAGCCGCCCAAAGCCACCGTCGCTATGGCGATCAGCAGCAGGACGGCGATGTTTGGATCGATCTTAGAGTACTGCGGCGCGTACAGCTTCACTTCCATTCCTTCGCCAAACACCTGGAGGACAAACAAGAGGTCAACAGTTCTGACGGCTGACGCCAGGTAAGACTAGGGGGCTGCAGCTAACGATTCATCCATCGATTATTCTATTAATCTCTATTAATAGAATAACTATTAATCGGATTAAAAATTGGCAGATTTTCCATTTAAACCTTTTTTTTTTTTTTTACATTATATTTAGTTAGATTACATTAAAAGATACAAATTAATCCATTTTACAAATAAGAAGATAAACATTTTACAGTCTAAAATGCAATAACATATCAGCGGTTTAGATTAGAACATATTTATGGACAAAGGTTTTTTTCATCTTAAATGCAAAATGTTTATGTTTGTACAGTTTTGGCTTTCTTTCAGAAAATGGCCTTCAGTACAGTCGGCACGCTCCACCTCACAATTAATCGATTACTAAATCAGCCGAAAATTATTTCAATAATCAACTAATCGTTTCAGACCCAGATAAGATTGAAGTCTTTTTGGTAAAACCAGTCCCATTTCTACACGCAATACTGTGACTTACACAATATGACTACATTTCAAATTTGCTCTTGGAGGAGATCAAATCTCATTCAATAAAATGCAGAAACAGAACACAAACCCCACTTACCTGCCTGGCAGTCAGGAAGTCCCTGTACCTCATGAGAGCCAGAGGAATGTGGATCTTTGGATACTCAGACTTGTTGGCTGATGGAGTGATCTGAGGAGCAGAGTTGGCAACCACACCAAATAAACTTGTGTATACTGGACAAGACCAGTCTATATGGTTCAGTGCGGGTCATCTGTTTAGCTAAGAAACAAGAGTGCAGTCATAGAAACAGTCATTCACTCTGTGAATGACTGCGAATTACTGTCATTCACAGTCATTCACACGCCACTTCCTGAAGTGGATACTGTGTGAATAAACGATCTATAAATGTTAAACAATATGGTTCTGGAGCGATGTGTATGTTTGTTTTTCCAAAAACTATTTGCCTGACAACTACAGTTACGTCTCCTACGGAAAAAACGTTTTTAACAAGTTTCCATAATTTTGCCTGTGCTTTAACTGGTCCATTTTGATTAGGTGGTACAAAGACTGAGACTTTGGCAACAAATGGTATTCTAGGTGTGCATGGAAACCCATGTCATGCACACTTGAGCATGATGACAATTCTGCTGTGAAAATAAAGAAAATTAATCTCTCTGTCTGGAGAGAGAGAAAAAAAAACAAAACAACAACTACGAATGCTGAATATAAAATATTATACATGAGAATATTTCACTTCCTGTGGTTTTCTTTTAGTCGTTTTAATACAAAAGGAGAAACAAAGTTCCCTATTTAGCCAAAGTTGGAAGCGAAACCCGTAAGACCGGTTTAGTCTTGATGGGTTCTCAGCTATATGTTTTCAAGAAACTGAAATCTTTATCCGATAGAAAAAAACAACAAAAACACAATACTTAATATTCAACAACTAAAATTAAACAGTAAAAAAAGGGCACGTATTTTACCTATTTTTTTTTCTTTTTCAATCTAAAAGGCAATTTCATCTAAATGTCTTACCAGTGAGGTGTTGGTCGCAATAAGCAGCGCCTTAGCGCCGAGGGATTGGGCGACAATCGCCTTCTGGCTGAAAGGGCATTGGCCCCTCATCACCACCACAGCTTTGCCATTTATCTCTTCTGGGTGGACTCCTGAGCCGTCACACAGCACAGTGGACGTCAGATTCAGCAGCTTGTACGTCGGCTGATAAAAGAAGCAATATAAATAAATACGTAAATAAGCATAAACAATGAACAGATGGTGTAAGGAGACAAGCAAGGCCAGTTTCCTGAAGAGAAGATAACTGCTCAGAGGAGTCACAGCTTACAGCTTTATCGAGTGTGTCTTCAAGAGGAGTCCAGGAGTGATTGAAGACGAGGCAGTAGTCCCGAACTAAGCTTCCATTTGAGATGTGCAAAACAGCCTCTTGGCAATTTACCTGTAGATGAAGAAATGCAATGAATATTTTCACCTACTTCCACTTTTTTTTAAATCAATGAAAGGCTAAATGGAGACCCCAGATAACAATACTTAAACATATCTTTATTTTAGTCTGTGGTTAGAGTGGATGAAGCAAGTTATTTGCATTGGTTGAATCGATTAATCGCATTAATCAACTATTGAAATAATCGCCAACTAATATAGTAATCAACTAATTGTTTACTGGAGTGTAGACAGTAAAAAAATTTTCTGAAAAATAATAATAATGATAATAATAATTCAGAGGCTTATTTAAGCCACATAAAACGTACATTTTACATTCAATATAAAAACACCTTTGTCGGTAAATATGTTC
Organism: Poeciliopsis turrubarensis; assembly: GCA_010277015.1. Classification (NCBI taxonomy): domain Eukaryota; kingdom Metazoa; phylum Chordata; class Actinopteri; order Cyprinodontiformes; family Poeciliidae; genus Poeciliopsis; species Poeciliopsis turrubarensis. Next base: position 179,085 of record VMRN01000045.1, on the reverse strand, counting down.
TAATCAAAACTCCACAAGCGGCATACTTTTCGCTTCACCCGTATCAAATTCGCCAAAGGAATGCCATCTTATTGCATGTTAGGCAATAAAATGTTTATTTTCTTATTTAAATAAGCAATTAAATTTTTTCTTTATTTGCATATTTTAATGTATTTCTAATATGGTTAAAGGAAAACATCTGGAGAATATGCCCTTTTTTTTTTTTTTTTATCCAATTAGTCACCACAATAATCGATAAAATATTTGATTATTAATTTTTTTTTTTTTCCAATTACTAAATCGCTATTTAACCAGATAAATCCCACTGACCTCTTCCACAAGGCTCAATCAGGATTTTTTTCAAACCAGCATTTCATTGTCATAATAAGACATTTTCAAACCAATTCATAAGTCGTTGCACAATTAGTGTTTTGTGATTTTTGGACTCTGGGTTCTTGATTTAAAGAGGGTCAAATATGCTGCAATAATAATAATAATAATAATAATAATAATAATAACAATAATGTTTTCATATTTACACACATAAATACCTTTTAAGTGTGATTGTGGTTGTTTGTCCATTGTGCACCCAGCATCTTACCTCTGGGTAGTTGAAATATCTCTGTATGATTTCATCTTAAACTTGCAGTTTCCAAGACATATCATATTAATTCACATGCAATTCGTTTGTTTTTTTTTTCCCGCCATGACAAATACAGATGTATAATATAGTTATATTTTGACAACATTATATATTATCGTAACATATAAAAGTGCTAGAGTTTGAATTGCACATTTTACCATTTTAAAATGAATTTTAATATTCATTGGAATATTTTATTAACTGCGCACAAATGTATTTGTTAATACATATTTCCAATGTTCCAAAATAAATATTTATTCTCAATGTTATTAAATGATCTTAGATAAATATTTTAGTAATGACTTATTTACTTAGGTCAGTTGTTACAGTACTCGTTTTTTTCCCTTCTTTTCTTCCTGATTTACCTTTGATCGGGAGTCATGCCGTAAATGAAAACTTTGTTGCTATGGGGAAATGGAGACGGTGAAAATCCCCCTCTACCTTGAACACAACTCAAACTAATGTTTAAGCTGGCTAAATACTGATTACAAATACCGTAAAACGTATTTAAAACTATATGTAATGGTTTATTTTTACACACAATAAGACGTATTAACGTGGTCCCTTTTCATGTCCGTGAAAAGGGCCATGTTCAGTAGAAATACAAGCAGTTTTCGTTGTTGCGCCAGTGAGGCTGACTCATAAACCAGAGCTAACAACAGTTAGCATTGCTAGCTTGCCCTCTACTCTCCGCGTTCCGTCCGTTTTAAACGGCAGCGGACAAAAACAAACATCGGCGCCTCGTCGCGATCCAACAGCCAGGCAGGCGGGCGGGCTGGGGGCGCTCGGCGCGTCGCCGTGTTTTCGACAACAACGGAGCTCTTTGAGCTCGACAGAAGCTCGTCCGTCTGAAACCTACCTGCGATATGAGGGAGATGACGAACAGAAGAGCGACGCCGAGCGTTCCCTTCGCCTCCATCTTCGTCTTTTTCTGTGTTTTTGAGCTTGAACGTCAATTGCTTCCTGTGAGCCACAAGATCATTGTTGTTGGGCTGGGTGAGCTCGTATCGTGACGGCCGCAGTTAGCTGCCCCGGGCACTTCCTGTATCGGCTTGTGTCATGTGAGACGCGGAGCCTTTTCAGTTTCTGTTCCTCTCGCAGACGCGAGTTGGGCCCACAGAGAAATAAAAGGCTCTTCAAATGGCTTTCTCCCTCGGCTTATGCAAAGTATTAATTTAAACTTTTTACAGGTTTTTATCCTGCTACGTCCAACATTTTGGCGGTCAAGTTTATACAATGTGTAAAGTCGCCTAATTATTATTATAAAAAAAGAAGTAAACATATATATATATATATATATATATATATATATATTTTTTTTTTTTTACTTAAAATCTGATAAGTGTGGCATGGATTTGTGTTAAAAAAACCCAATGCACCATAAGGCTCAGGATTAATCCAGATGTTGAATAACTTCTTTCCTTTACCACTGCAGGCAATTTAACTACTGATAGACAAAAGGACTGTAATCAAATATTAGGATTAAATCAGATTAAACAAAGGAGATATTTGATTTTCAGAACCACAAGTGCTTCACAGAAATCCTCGTGTGTGCACATGGCCCAGTCAAAGTCCAAACCTAGAGCCAACCCCAAAAAAAAAACAACAAAAAAAAACATTTTGGGTGGACACAAATGTCTTGATTGGTTTGCTCTTTTTCATTTGATGGACTGCCCAGAACTATAGGATGTTGAAATATTGGGCTTTCGCCCTGACCTGTCTGCTGTCCTCCTCCTTGATGCCGTTTTCTCACCGATGTTCTCTAACCAACCTCGGCGGCCTTCACAGAACCCCTGGATTTGTAATCAGATTCCGTTACACCCGGGTGGATCCTATTTACAAAATACACACCACACTTATCAGATTTTTTTGCTTGTAAGTGAAATGTTGTAATTTTTCGTACATTTGAAAACTCAAAACATCTTTGTTTTGGTCAGCAGAGGCTGTATTTGAATCTCTCTAACCGTCTTTTCTGGGGTTTTGCAGCATTAATTTGATTTCACGTTGGTTTTGTAAAATTTCTCAACCATATTGTCTGGTTCAACAAAAGTACAGAACAAATAAAATCCATGTGGGAATGGTGTTTTTCTTTCTTTCTTTCTTCTTTTCTCATTAACTATATATTTATTTTCTTTTTACCCAGGAAGTTGTGTTTCGTTTTAACTGATCCAAATAGTCTTGTAACCGGACACAGAACAGAGGGAAGCACTCCTGCTCTGAACGGGTGACCCGTTAAAACTCTCGTCACTAATTAGTTAAAAGCTGGCCCGCTCGCCCGTCTCAAATGGGAACAGATGCTGGTCAATCCGATATGTCGGATCACCAGCTTCACCTGACTGCATTTCCATGGGAGGCCCAGAATGTGGAGGAAATGACAAACAGAGCCGGTGTTCAGGCACAAGAAAAATAAAAACAAAAAAGAACCGTCTTCAGTGGAGATCAGCAGGAGCGTCGCTTTGGAAACCAAACTATTGTTATGCCCACAGCTCCAACTCACACAAGCACAGGTCAGGTCACTCAACATGGTGGGTTGACACCCCAAACCATCACTGGCTGGAAACTTCTGATTTTTCTTCAAGCAACAAGGATTCAACAAATGAAATGCAAACTTTACCTTCACCTAATAACTTTGAACCCTTAGGCAACAGTCCTGTTTCTTTCTCTCCTCAGCCCAGGAGAAAAAGAACCGGTCGGGACCGCTTCTGACTTTATCCGTGGTTCGGCAGTTGCTCGACACGAGGAACGCGACGTTTGCAGCCCACGTGTCGGATTCGTCTGGCTGCAGCGGCTCTTGATGCTCCAGCCTCAGTCCACTTCCAGGGAAGTTCTCCCAAATTCTGCGAGGAATTTTTTTTTTTTTTTTTGCTTCACAATCTCCTCTCAAGGCTGCAGTTTTCCTTCCACTCAACTTTCCATGAATAACTTTTTCAGAACATTAACATTTTCTGAGACATATCTCAGAAACATCCTCATCAAAGATACGGTTAACACAGATTTGCTATAATCAAAATTACAAATGTTAAAAGCTTAAAATGCTTTAATCCCTGTGTAATGAATCTCTATAAAACTTCAAAACTATTGCACTTTTTCACAATATTCAAGTTTTTAATTTTATTCTATTCTATTTTGCCTTCCATGATGCATGTTTTTGATCATTTGCAAATAAAAAAAATAAAATAAAATACACTCCAGGAACTTATCGAATGTCACAGCAGAAAAACCAAGTTCTGTCCTGTTGGTAAAGAGGGCGACAAATGGTGAAAGGTGCTAAAGTTCGCCTGCTTCTCAAAAGCCTGCGTGTGCTGTGGAGTATTGTGTTTCGTTCACGGTTCACTTGATGAACGGAGCCGGAAGAAAATGGCAAACAAAACATCCTGTTTGGGTCAGTGTGTTCTTTTCCTTCCTGGCTGTGATCTGGCCATCATTTAATCAGAACAAATCCATCTCTCAACAGGTCCTGCCGGCAAGGACAGGAGAAGAACAGTATTGCCTCCACAGCTCTTTGAAAGAGAGGAATACTATTAATGCGTAATAGTATAAATCTGATATATATATAAATATATATATATATATATACTGGATAATATCAGAAATGGGTCTCCATGTTGCTTTCTTTTACAGCCTGCAATGTAAAGTCACATGCAACTGGAAAACTGTAATAAATGGCTGAAGGATAGCAAATTATTAAAATAATTACTTCCATTCGCTAAATGCTTGAGTGAATATATACAAAAAAATGACATCCAGATATTAATGTTATACCATTTTGAACTTTTGAAGGTAATTCGTTTATTTTTCGTCACCCCTGGGTGCGTTTTTCGACCACACTCCTTTCTTGTAAAATAATAATAGCAATAAGAAAGTTTTGGGTCCAATTCGCAGACGCAAAGATGAGAAACGTTCAGAGTCCAGTTTATGTCAGGTGAAGAAGTGTTGTACTTACTGAAATAGAAAAAAAAAAAAAAACCAAAAAAACCCTTTTAACATGACACTGGTCGTTTTTGTTGATTTTTCAAACCAAAGCATAAAGGAATGAAAATGTGTGACGTCGGAATAACAAAAAGCGCTCAACCCTGAATGACATCATCCTCCGAATAAAATGCTAACCGACTCCACCGTTCCCCAGACTGAACAGAGAGCAGACAGGGAACGTGTTTGGGATAAAAAGGAACGTGGATTTAATTAATCTCTCTCGCAACTCCTTGAACTAAACGAGGATATCACCATGGAGACAGACCCCAGTAATTAAGCTTTGCTCAGACATAATTATGAGATATCATTGAACACTTGGTTGAACGGAAATGTACTTCCTGCCACAGATTGGCAACAAAAAACAAACAAACAAAAAAAGAAATAAAACTGACAAGATATTCATGGTGGTGCGATGTTTTCTCTGAAAATGAAGTCGCCTCACTTAAATTTCCAGAGGGATGAAAAATGTGTAACAACCACTCTGATTTCCTGTTTCTGAAAGAAGCGCATCATAAAAACCTTATTTATGTTTGAGGCCTTTAAACAACCTTTAAAGGTGGAATATGTAAAAGCAAAATCAGTTTTGAAAGTCATCCATCACTTAAATATGTTATATACAATCTCTGGAGGGGGACCAACATATTTTCTGTGATATTTGTTAAAAGAAAGTTAGGAGGAAGTGATACTATTGACTTAAGAGTCCTAATGGCAGCAAAAATATATCTGTATATTTAAAGCTGCTGTAATAATCGCCAGTAAAAATGATGCTCCCCATTCAGTATAACAGGATTTATCCACCGGTACAAGAGAGGTAGAGACAAGGAGACAAAGAGCGAGAGAGAGTTAGTGTGAGGAGCTGGCGTTAAGACCACTCCTCCGTAGGTGAAGCAGCTCTGATGATGGATGGGTGTTCAGATAAAGGTGCAGCAGAAGCCGCAGAGGCGCTCACAGTGACCCGCTGCGGTTGTCCAGGTGGAGCCTTAGCGTGTCCTTCCTCACAGATTTCCAAACACTCCTGTTCCTCGCAGCCTCCGTCCACGGTAAGCTCAAGTTTCATTCCCCCGTTTTTGACATTTTATTTCTGTTTGGGATAAGATTCCAAAAATGCATTCTGTGCCAGAAACCTCTTTTGTTTGTCTCTCTTGTCACTTGCCGTACGATTGGAAAAGCTAAAAAATGATCGACTGAAGCGTTTCTCTGTTAGGAAATTCCTGGCGGATGAGCAATAAAATGCCATCTGTGGAGAGAGTCAGCAGTCGGTAATTGGGTGTGGGAGTGCAGAAGTGGAAAGAAAATATCTTCAGGACATTAAATGTTACACGTGTAGTTTGAACTCTTATGTCTGCATCCAGGTGGATATTAAAGTCTTGCTGCAGTGATATGTTTGTGCGTCTACACGTAGTAACACGGAGTGGGATAATGTTACTGTACAAAATAAAGCAACCCAGTCGTTTAAAAATCCTCAGATGCAAAAGTGAGTTAGCACTTTTTGAAATATCTGATGTTTTTTTTTTTGTTTGTTTGTTTATGGCATTTTTAAAAATGATATAATTTCACGATTTCATGCAGAAAAATACGCAGACGCTGAATGTGACCTGTTCTCTAAGAACCAATAAGCTCACGGTGTTTTTTCTCCAACAAATTTATGCAACTCGCCAACACAAACAAGACGTGATTTTGAAGCTGAAGGAAAGGACACATCGTTCTGAAAAGGCTGAATGAAAAACTCAAATCCAGAAAGTGTGGCGTGCACGTGTTCTCAGATCAATGAAGCAATTACATAAAACCTCCTGGGGTAAACGTTCCTGTCTGATTAGGTTTTTCTCCACGTCACACATTTCACTTTTATAAACGTGTCTGTGTGGAAAATGATTTTTTATTTCACTCATTTTTCATTTCATAAAGTTATTGAAATAAATTTGCCAGCACAAACGCCGTCGAGTCAATTGACACCCATTTCGTCTTGAAGAAAGAGGGTAGGGGGGGACGGGGGCTGGTTGACCTTTGATGACCTCTAGAAACATTTCTCGAAGAAGGTGTGTGGCGGATGGGGGCGGGGCAACTTCACTCATCTCTAAGACCTGGGCAACAACTGTCACATGGTGAAGAGGCTGCGCCCAATCAATGAGTTGCCGATTATTTTGATCATCTGTCACAATTAACTAATAATCCAATTAGACTAATAATCACGATTAATCGTTTCAGTAATAATTCCATTTATAAGCTAGAACTCTTGATCAAGGTAAATAATTATAATGACCAATGTTTTCATCCCTCTCGTTGCAGACAACGGGCAAAATGCTTCCTCCTCCCAAACGTACAGGAAATGAACTTCGCTCCGTGTGAGTCCGCAGTGACCATGCGTGACCCCCACGTCAACGTCACCTCCAACTGCTCTTTGGCCGCCTCCAACCTGACCGCCGTGGAGGACGTCCCGCAGCTCCCCACCTTCACCACGGCGGCCAAAGTGAGAGTCATCATCACGTTCATCCTGTGCGGCGCGTCGGCCTTCTGCAACCTGGCCGTGCTGTGGGCGGCACGCAGGGACGGGAAGCGGAAATCCCACGTCAGGGTGCTGATCGTCAACCTGACCATGGCCGATCTGCTGGTGACCTTCGTGGTGATGCCCGTGGACGCGGCGTGGAACATCACCGTCCAGTGGCTCGCCGGGGACTTTGCCTGCAGGCTGCTGATGTTTCTGAAGCTGCTGGCCATGTACTCCTGCGCTTTCGTCACCGTGGTGATCAGCTTGGACAGGCAGGCCGCCATCCTCAACCCTCTGGCCATCAACAAGGCCCGGATGAGGAACAGGATCATGCTGGCGGTGGCGTGGGGTATGAGTGTGGTGCTTTCGATCCCTCAGGTAAGGTCAGTCGTGCTTGGAAGGCAACAAGCCCAAAAGGTCACGTCTGATGTCAGCGCTCGCATATTTTTAGACGTACCGTTTAGTTACTTCACTCTCAGAAAGCCAACAGTGTCTACGCTGCAAATCTTAAATGCAAACGTTTTATACAGTCTTGGCTTAATGACTGATTTGAGTGTGATGTTCTGTCAGCAAATGTCTTTTTTAGACTTTTCATAGTGTAGTCAACAAATCTTAGCGAAGTCGGATTCCTTACGATGTTCACTCTTGAGGTCAAGTGATGCAACTCTGAGCAGAAGATCCCCAAAGTCACAGAAACAGCAGATCACGCTCCAGTTAGCATGTGAAATGTCAAAGATTATGACTGCCAAAAAAAAAAAAAAAAAAAAAAAAAGGACAAAAAAACCCTAAAGATGTTTAGCTTTTTGAAAGCTGAGAATCTTTTGTCTTTCTGAAATGACATGTCAGCACAACCTGGACCTACAGAGCTCCATCTGAACAAGCTGCAAGATCTTGGAACAGTTTCCTTTGAAGCAGATGCGGAAAATCTTCAGCCAGCATATCAACACAAACTTCTCATTTGAGGTCAAGAGTTTTTGGCAAGTGTTCTTCAAAGACTCACCAGGAAATCTGTCTGAGTTGAAACTATTTGGACAAAAGAATTCAGTCTCTCCATGTATAAATCTGACAGACAGACATCAAAACACAGTGAAAGGTGGATTAAGTATTTAGTAATGGGAGGCTGAAATCACCAGAAGCTGTTCAGTGTTTGCTTGTCTGAAAAGACTAAAAAAGACATTTAATCCCAATAAAATATTTTTTTGACAACTTGTGTTGTCAAAAAAAAAGATGAAAGGCACGAATAAATCTACGCGATACTGTAAAATGTCCATTCTTGAGTTTTTATGAGGTAAATAAACCAAACCACGGCCTCTCCCAATTTTATGGCTGGTATGATTCATAGTGAGGAACTGAGGGGTGTTAGACTGCCGTAAGGTCATGCTATGAAAAAGAGAGGAAAGTTGCACCCTGCTACTTTTCCCACACAGATTCACCCAGGCAGTGGAGATTTCTCAGCAGTGACTGTTAGCATAAATCCTTGGGTTGCACCACGTTTTCATTGAGCCTTGCAAAACGAAGGCAAAAAGTGAAGCGAAGGGTGTCACGGGTGATGGGAAACAGTCGGTCACAGAGAACAAATTGTTTAAGGAGACAATGATCCGCGTTGGATCATGCGAACAAGTCAGCAAATTGTGAAATCAGAAAACAATTTTTAAAAAAAATATGACGCCGGACTGGTCATTTCAACTGACTGAAATGGCTTTCCCCCCTCAGATCTTCCTGTTTCACAACGTGACCATCGTCCATCCTGAGAAGTTCACCCAGTGCACCACGCGGGGAAGCTTTGCCGAGCGTTGGCACGAGACGGCCTACAACATGTTCACCTTTTCCTGCCTGTTCCTGCTGCCGCTGGCCATCATGGTCACCTGCTACGCCAGGATCTTCCATGAGATCTCCAAACGACTGAAAAAGGACAACCGTAAGTCTTAACTTGAGTGAATCGGTTCACCTCGCTACGTTGCAAAAAAAAAAAAAAAAAAGCACCAGCGACACTTTCTGCAAGGGAGCCGACACGGGTCTAAGCATGATGAAGGAAACGGGTGAGTTCATTTGAAATTCTGACTTATCGACTAGAATCCCTGCCAGCCAACAGGAATGCAGCATAAAACTCAGAAGGAGCTACAAACTGAGGGGAATTGACTAACGCAGCTTTAGGAAGATCTATTTAATTGCTCTAAAAACAGAGCATCAAAAGAAATGAACTAAAATGGCAACATCTTTCCAACAATAATGAGCAGAAAAATTAACTCAGTATCACATAAAGAGCATAAATGAACAAGAAAAATGATCAAAATGATCAAAACCACAATCCTAATAAACATGGACTGGATACAAATCACCTGTTTTTATTCTCTAACTTACTTGATGGGTAAGATGAACAATTTCACAAGGTTTTGCTCATATAGAGCAGCAGAGAGCGAGGAGGGGTGTGCATGAGCACACCCCTCCTCGCTCTGATTGGTTGTTTCTAGCTGGCACCGGGAGCACTGGGAGAAGGAAGAGAAGCTCAAATTGTTCTTTTTTTTTTTTACCACAGATTATCTGTTTCATTAATGTACACGGACAGTTTTAACAAATACGGAAAAGAAACCCAGTGCTTATAAAAGTGACACATTCCCTTTGCAGGTTTGAGGCGTCAACTTTGAACTAGTTTGTTGCTGAAAATGTGCTGCATAAATAAAATGCCCTTAGTTTCCCTCTGCAAAGTAAAGTGTGGCCTGCTTCCTGGAGCTCTCCTTTCATCACTGCACCACTCTTGAAATAACCTCATGTCCTGCTCATAGAACAATAAACCGTAATTTTTTTTTTTTTGTTCAACGAATCTTGAGCCCCAGTAAACCTGTCTGCCTGATTCTAAACCTCCAGTCTCGTCTCTCCCCAGTGCCCACCAGCAGAGTACGTCTGAGGTGCTCCAAAAACAACATCCCAAAGGCCCGGATGAGAACGTTAAAAATGAGCGTTGTGATCGTCTCGTCTTTCATCGTCTGCTGGACTCCCTACTACCTGCTGGGCCTCTGGTACTGGTTCTTTCCCGACCACCTGGAGGACAAGGTGTCCCACTCGCTGACCCACATCCTGTTCATCTTCGGGCTGGTGAACGCCTGCCTGGACCCGCTGATCTACGGCCTGTTCACCATCCACTTCAGGAAGGGGCTCCGGAGGAAGCACCCCAGCGCCGCCTCCGCCGGCGACGCGGAAAACGCCACCGTCTTAACCGGATCGTTCACGTCTCCGGCCCTCTCGCTGTCCCTGAGGAGAGAGTTGAGGCGCCTCAGTCAGGAAAAGCTGGTGCTTTGCGGCGACAGCCACAGGAAAGCGGAGCTTCCGTCGCTGAGCAGCAGCTTTCTGGCAGAGGACAGAGATCTCCAGCAGTCCAGTCCCGAGAGCATCTTGTGAGAAACATGATGAAAAGCTGGCCGATAGATAAATCAATTGTATCAATTAGTCAAATTGTTTTCTTTTTGAAGACTGGATTTTTTTTCTTTTTTTTGCCCCCCACCAGTGCACTTGTTCGGTTTCTATAGTTCAAAGTGATGTCGGCGCCATCTTGTTTTAACAGCTTCTATTCATTTGGACTATGAATTCAGGTCTACGACAAAATGTAAAGGTCAAGCTAAGATGCATTTTTCAATAAGAATAAAGTGTTAAATTTACAAGAATACAGTCGTAGTAATAAGAAAATAAAGTTGTACAATAAAGTTGAAATCATACAAGAATAACGTCTTAATATTATCAGAATAAAGTTGCAATATTAGGATAACAAAGCCGTCATTTTACGAGTACTCCACAAAAATCAACAAAAAATGTATCGAGGCCATTTTTTACTAAGTGACTTTTTTTCTCGTAATGTTTTTCTGGTAAGACTGCGTCTTTATTCTGGCCATATTATTCTGCTAATTTCTCTTAATTAGAGAAGCAATCTCTAATCAACAAACATCCGTCATTCAACAAACATGAAGCAAAGCTTCAGGACGCAATGTTGTTTTTTCTGCAGCCGTTTTATTCCTAAAAGAGACGTTTTATAAAAGCGAGCAGCGTTTTGTAGATTCTAATCTGTCAGCAGCTACAAACGAAATGCATCCACTGTGTCTGATTCCGACCAGCCGCTACTGAGTTGAAACAAGTGCTGAGAACAGAGAAACAAAAATATTGAAGAAACAAAAATATTATATTTCATGGCCTGTCAGCAACTCAATGGGTGACGTCCTTCTGATGTTTGCGGCCCCGATGTGTGCGCTGCAACACCGACGCGGTTTTCTGCATCTTTCCCCATGTTTGTTCAAGAGCTTTGTTCCTTTCATCCACAGATTGCGCTCTGCGGAGAAAAACAGGAGAAGGCCGTCACAGTGTAAATATGTGACGTGCCTATTGTTTGCTCTGTTTCATTCTGGGAATGAGATCTGTAAACTTTTGTATATTTGTGAACATAGAGAGTCGTGATGCAATTTTTGCCCCTTTACAGGGTCCTTCTGTTATTTTTGGTTTTTTTTGTCACACTTTAATGTTTCAGACAATCAAATGATTTGATTGTCTAAACTAGACAATTTTTTTTTTTTTCCGCGAAAATGCATTCAAACCATCTTGACTCTATGTGAAGAAATCACCCTCTTGTTAAACCGACCTGTTCAGAGTGACTTAAATAGCCCCTGTCAACATGAAGCAGGCCAAAAGATCTAAAGAAAATCAACATCTTTCCCCACTCTGAAAAAGAAATCAAGAGCAGACGAGAAACAAAGTCGACACACGACTTTGTTGAGGGTTATAAAGTCATTTTTAAGGCTTGGGGATTCCATCAAATCACGCGGAAAGTCATGATCCACACAGAAACCAGTGAGCAGAGGTTAATCTTCAGTCCAAAATTACTCTATAAGTACACTGACGTCTCACTCGTAAGGCCAGACAGCGTGAAAGCCTCACTTTCCACACTAAAGTCAGTGTTTATGATGATTCAGTAATAAGAAAGAGAGACTGGGCAGAAACGGCACGCATAGCAGAGTCCTAAAGTGTAAACCACCAAAAAAAAAAAAAAAAAAAAAGAACCCAAAGGTCCCTCTCATGTTTGCCAAGAACATCTTGATGACTTTTGAGAAAACATTCTGTGGAGACAAACTTTTTTTTGTTTTGAAGGTGTTCATTCCATTACATCTGCCATAAATTTATGGAAGCAGGAGTTCTGCTTTCAACCAGAAAATCCTGAATGAAAGTCGTCCAGCCGTCAAGTGAAGGTCAAACCCGCTTTGGTCATGCAGCAGGACAAATATTCAAACCACACCGGCAAACATGAAGGCTTAGGAGTGGCCGAGTCAAAAAACGAGCGCGCTTCAATCTTAAGAAAACACTCCAAAGTGTTTAAATATAAACAGAGTGGACCACAATTACCGAGCAGCGATGATGTGAAACTTGGTAAAGTCACAAACGTCGGTCTCGTGAAAAACAGCTGAAAATGATTCCATTTAGATCAACGGTGGAAATCGAAAAAATCGGCTGCCGTCTGGAGTCCTAACCTTTGCTCAAGATAGACGTTGCAGATTTCCTCCAGGGTGCCATGGTGAAGAGCTGTTGGCTGTCTGGGACAATCAATGTGAGGCTTAATGATGTCAGACTGACTGAAATAGAAGACAAAGAGCTGACTCTGGTTTTCGCTCTCCGACAAACAACTGGTTTCCTGGTCACCTGGGAGACAAATGAAAGCCTTTGGCTACAGGAATGACTTTTAGGCAATACGCAGGATCATGATAATCACCTCGTATGAACAACGCTTGCAGTTCGGCATTTAGCGTGTAGATGGGGTTGTAGACTGAAGCCGTTTGGTGGGATGTGGGAAGAGTCAGGTGGCACACGGTTTCTCTGTTGATGGCTTCTGTCAGGAACATTTTCCCACTTCTTTGCATGATAAGTGACTAGTTTGAGGAAGAAAAATAGAAGCAGAACATGGATACAGCAGTCTGGAATAATATTAGTTGAAAAGCGGTGCATTTTTGTCATCCAACAGATTATGTGTTCCTACCACAGCCTGCAGGAAAGGCACAGGTATAGCAACAGTCGGGAGATCCCTGCTGTCTTCTGGTCTGTGATATTAAATAGAAAGTAAATGTGTCAACACAGCACATTTATTTTGTTTCTGTAGGAAAATGGTCAATATGTAACATTTAGGTGACCTCTGGAAGAGCTGGATGGTGCTGGACTGCAGGCCTAGTCCTGCAGTCACCATGTAAATTTCTCCGTTTTTACATGACACCAGTATTCCGACTGGTTCCGTAGCCGCAATGTCCCAGTCCTGGGCAGGAACAGACCAGTTATCAACAAACTGTATACTGGAGAAGGCGACGGTTTCTCCTGGTACCAGGACAATTGAGACCGGGGCTCCTAATGGGGAGAAAAGACAAAGTAAGAATTCCAATATTTTACTAATTCTAGTCCCCAATCCTTACTAAAGACGAAAGCATTTACCCCCTCTAGTCTGTAACAAAATGTGAATTATCAGATGAAGGAACAAAACCTCTAGAGTCATTCAGAAAATATTAACCAGGGTAGGGTTAGGGTTATAGGATTAGGGGTTTTTTTTACCTATAAAGGCAATCAATAAGTAAGTCTGTTGAAACTTATGGTGGAATACTAGGGCCAAAGTACAAAATAAAAAATAAATAAAATGAAGAGAATAAAGCCATAATATTGTGAGAATAAACTCGAACGATAATAAAGTTGAAATAATATAAGAATAAAGTCGTAAGATTATGACATCAAAATACTATGACTTTATTCTCTCAATATTATAGCTTTGTTTTTGTGATTTATTCTTCCAACATTATAACTTTATTCTTGTTATTTTCTTACTACTATTTTTTCTTAGCATGGCTCTAGTTTTCCGTCGTAAAAACTAAACAGCCTCAATACAAAAATCCGATGATTGACAGAATCAAATGCTTTTCTGAAATTCAAAACTAAGGCTTAAATTGTGCCACGTTTAGCTAACAGAAATTTGTCATGTGTCAATAAAATGACAGCTCTAAAGCTGAAGACGGCTGGATGGCCATTGCGACCACTTCGCTTCCAATGACAGCTATTCCTGAAAACGAGTACCTAAAAAAAAAAAAAAAAGAAACATAATTTTCTCCAGCATGTTCTTAGAGATTCTCTGTGAGGTTTGCTCACCAGATTGTCTGTTCCAGATGGACACCATTCCATCCTCAAGCCCGAGAGCGATTAAGTAAGTACATCTGCTGACAGCCGAGCAGAGGATTTCCTTCGCATTTGGCCACAGCATTTCTGGCATGGGTGTCACATCTGCTTCAAAAATAAAAAAACAAGCAAAAAAATAACAAACAAGTGTTTGTTACAACAAGGTGTACAGATTCTGAATTTTTAAAACAAATAAGTAATTAGATGTTTTTCCTGATTTGTTCTTTGGGGGTTTTTGCAGCAAGTACTTAAGGAGACTAGTGGATCCGCTCCACCACACAGCGACAGCAACAGGGTGTCCTGCTGAGAAAGAGGACATGTTCGCTTCAATTTGGTGTTTTAATAACAAAAGCATTCATAATCTTTCTCTTTTTTTTTTTTTTTTTTTTTTTTTTTTGGCTTTTGTTAATGTGAGATTTTTTTTTCAGGATAGAATAACAATAAAAAGGTCTAAAATCATACACACATTCACTTCAACTGAACTGTCACGCTTGTTAGCATGGACGCTAACTAGCATCGATGAAACAGGTTAACGTCTGAAGTTGCTCCAACGTCAACCCTAACCACAAATGTTGACACTTTGCTCCAAAGCGTGGTTCACATTGATAAACCAACTAATTTAAATGAACTTAGAGAGAGCAGGCAAATATTCAAATATACTAAAATAATAGCAGGTTGATTTAACAACAAAAAACAAAATGGAGGATGTTCAAATACCGGTCCTGTACCTATTTTTATTGGTTGCTTTGCAACTTGCAATGGAAGATCTAGTGAGATTTTATTAGGGGCGGTTTTGTAGATATTTGACCTCGCATGTGTTTATTAATTTTTTGCTATTTAGCTTAGAAAAAAATCTGTTGTAAATGACAACTTGTGCACCACTCCTGTTTCTAAAATCGAATATCTAAATTGATTAGCTCAGTTTTACTTATAGGAACAATAACAATGTGTTCAAAATTCGCTAACAACGGCCAACGCCGGTGTTAATGATTAACAGTGGCCAGAGCCACAAAAACAACAGAATAGATTTGACATGACATGCACAAAATGATGAATGCGCGTGACTGTCTCTCTTTTGTTTTGCATAAATCACAGTGTTCAGCAATTACAGAATGCAACACTTTGAATTCCAAACCTGGGTTTGTTTTGCTGTCACCAGTTGACCCATGGCAAGGCAGGAGAAAGTGCTGAGTGCAACTGGTGGAGGAGAACAAGACGATCGTTAGAGTCTCAAAGCTTACAGCCCAGTGAAAATGAAACAAAAGCATGAAAAAGCTGCTTTTTGCGCATCAGCCTTTGAAGTGTGTTTAATGTGTTTTAAATTTAAAGCAGCCTTACAAAAGAGAGAAGCGGTCTGATTGTAATCGCATTAGCTTCAATCTATACGCACCTCGGGCTTTCGGGTGTCTTCTTTGTTGTTGCAGCATCTGAACCGAAGGAGGATTGTTCCTTGTGATGGCCGCTGCTTCTGATTATATCGACAGTCAAACAGTGTGTCAAAAAGTCAGATGGCTTTCCTGCAAATCAGCAAAGAACTTGTAAGATGTGCTTGCATGTACTCATTAGTCGTATCTTTAAATCGCAGAAGTCCAAAAGAACAGACGTGGATCAAAGCTCTAATGAGTGAAAACATTTGAACGATGTTTTTTTTCTTTTACCTGCTGGAAGTGTAGGTGGAGAGAGTTTCATCATCAGTGTAAACGGAGACCATTTCATGTCCAACCCTTCGGTTACATTTTCATCCTGAGGATTTGATAAAGCGTCTGAAAAGTGTGACTTCTTTTACCGATAAGTCACGTGGCGCCCATTCTACCAATGTCTCTAACACAGTAGAAGGCTGATTTAGTGACAAAAAATGGAGGATGTTTAAATAAAGGTCCTATACCTATGTTTCTTGGATGCTTTATAGGCCTTAGGCTAATCTAGAGTGACTTTTGCCTTTTCTGCATTGACCTGGAGTAAATTCTGACCCACACACTCATTAAGGGACTCCGACCATGACAGAAATATCAAGTTGTGTGTCATCTGCATAGAAACGGTGAGAGATTTCGCAATGCTGCTCAGTTTAGGCCAGGAGGAGAACATTGGATGAAAGCATCTCGACAATAGATCTCTGTGGATCTCATCCACTAAAACCAACGCAGACGTTTTTGCTGCCTCGCTGTTGATTAAGACATATTGTTTAAACGTGTCCCCAATACTGTCTCAGTGATCAATGAGAACTGAAGAACTTCTTCTGTTTCTTGTACAAATGGAGTAAATTTATTGGTAAAGTGTCAGAAGTGCATTGGTTAGATATTGAGGTGTCCAGATCAGACTTTTTAAGAAATATAATAGTAGCTTTTCTCATGACAAAGGAAAATTACATACAAACTATGTATAAAGAGTTTGCAGTATACCCAACATAGCCAAGGTCCAAACAGATCATTGGTCTTTACCTTTTTTTGTGATGACACCATCTCCAGCTCTCTCAGCCATTGCTCTACAGGAAACTGATAGACCTCCAGCCACACTACACCATTGCCTACAAAGATGTATGAAATCAGCAGTTTAATGTAAAGATCTAATCATATGTGTTCGCGCTGTGAAAGAAGTTACTTACAGCTTACCGACGCCGCTCCATAATGCCCATCTTCATGTAGGTCAAATGTCAGAAAAATGCTTCTTACAGTGACGTCTTCCTGTTTGGCAAATGATTTAGTCTTATTAACTTGGTTTTGCTAAAGTAGCATAAGAGAACTATGTCCTAAAAGAAGCTAGCAAAAAGCAAAATAATGTCTCGTAAGTGATATACCCACCATTATGTTGATAATATTGAGAAGATGAATGACGTCTGAGTGAAATCCAAACACTCTGGCAACACCTGGGGAATGAAACACATAGATACTTTCTGGGTGTTTTTTAAGTGCTGGCTTCCAGACAACATAGAAGAAAACATATCAAGATTCTTATTTAAATCAGCCAAGAGTTTTGTTTCTCAGTACAAGTGTAATCTTTGAGAAATATATTAATTTGACAAAAATGCTCTGCTACAGCGCCTTACAAAACTACAGTTGTTTTTTCATATTTTCTCTTACTATAACACAAACTTCAATACATTTTACAAACATGCTAAGGAATTTTATTTATAGGGACTAAACACAGATACAAACTCTCTTAAAGACATTGAAAACTCAGGTTCTGTTTACGTTCCGCTTTTGGAATTGCGTACTGTCTGTTTGTTCATCGCAATACATTGAAATATGTGTCAGTAGTGCAAGAAAGTAGAAAAATACTAAGAAGTGTGGATACTTTTTTGCAAGGTGCCCTAACTGACAAGGAGAAATGGAGATTTTAGCAATAGATTAGTGGCCGGTCTGTGGCACTCTACCCATGTCATCCACAGTCCCA
Source organism: Poeciliopsis turrubarensis (assembly GCA_010277015.1). Taxonomy (NCBI): domain Eukaryota; kingdom Metazoa; phylum Chordata; class Actinopteri; order Cyprinodontiformes; family Poeciliidae; genus Poeciliopsis; species Poeciliopsis turrubarensis. The sequence continues at coordinate 161,437 of VMRN01000045.1, read as the reverse complement.
AGCAGATAGGTCATCTCAGCCATTCTGGTCATCTGGATGAAGATCAATTCCAGCTGTGGTTGAAGCCATTCCGCAACCGGGGTGAAAGAGGAAGCGCCCCACACAGAGAGGCCCTGGGTGTGAGCCAGGCCTAGAAATCTGCCGTCTGCTGTGCATGTCAGACAGTTGGTGTTCTCTGGAAGCTGACGCAAAGGCACAATTGGAAAGTATTGAGAAGCTCGCTTAACCTTGTCTAAGAGAATAGACAGCATGTCCTATTTGTGAGTTTTAAATGCCTCTAGTTCAGATAGTATTAGAAAAATGTACATCTTTACTTTATTTGCCGTGTAATACAGCTTAAAGGTACTGTTTCAATCTTAATCAATAATGTTGATTCATCCTGTATTGTACCTGCGCCACATCGGTCAGCTCTAGAAAAGGCGCCTGTCCAGGAGGCTCTGGTTTGGGGTCCTCTTTGCCAGCTCCTAACATTTCCGCTGTATCCTAAGCATTCAGTACAGAATGTCAATAATTGTCCTTCCATTGCAGGTTTACACACACCGCATATTAAGCTAATTTACTTTTGACGCTCAAGAAAATCAAACTGGACAACTTGATAGGCTGCGAACATCATAGCGACGGTTAACTTAAAGGTCAGAGCACGGCTAGGCTTGAAGCTGACTGTCGTTAGATCAGTAATATAATGTCTTTATACGAGTTTTACCTTTGTTTTCTGGAGCATTTTAAAACGACTTCCCTGAATAGCGCCGTTAGGCGGTTGTCATGACAACCCAGGACCAGCAGAAGTCACGTGCCGATTTATGGCCGAGCCTGCGTACCCGGATGATAATGTTTACCATCTGGTAAAATGGGAATTTCGGCTCGTTTCTAAGATTCGGATCATTCGGCCAAAAGGGTCGCCTTAAAAAATTGTTTTAATTGATAAGTACAGTAAAAGAAATTAATGAAATAAAATACGAATTTACTTTTTCCAATTATTTTCTAAAAAACAAAATTTCACTTATTCAATGATGTTTTATCATTTAGACAGGTAATGCATATTTATCAAGTGGAATAATAGTAATACATGGCTTTAATGGCAGTATTTAAAAAAATGTTGCTTTAATCAAGCCTTATGTCAGTACTAGAACCACTTTTGTTTTTTTGTCATTTGAGGCATGTCTACCTCATCTGCACAAGCAGAAACTGAAATTTAGCTCAACCTCAGTGAATGGAAATGTGAGTGGAAGTTTTTAAGTCATTCAACATTTTATTTCATTTTTTAAATATATAACTTTACAATTACAACTGGTGAAACTCCCTGACAAAGCTCCTTGTAAAATGTGCTGAAAATGCAACAAATTCCCACTTCACATGGTTCAAATCACACACAGCTTTACAACCTCCAGACATTCAGACATGTTTGGTCAATTGGTCACTCTAAAATTCAGTGTGTGAGTATGCACCCTGTGACGAAGCTCCAACTCCAGCAAAAGAAACACCGACATTCAAGATGGATAGAAGACAAGCTCATTTCTCATTCTCAAAGGGCGAGTAAAAGACTTACAGCAATGAGGACTTTTCAGTTTTAAACATTTTATTTTTGAAAATTTTATACCAGGACAAGAGAAGGTAAACATTGGTAAATGCACAAAGTCTCTCCTCTGATTCCTCAGACAGCCTCTTCTTTCAGCACCTGTGCAGCACACACTGGTCCCCCCGAAAATGATCAACACTTATCCAGAAAGGGGAGGCGGGGGAATCATTATGGGGTTTTACATTAATGCTTCAGAAAAAAACCCCTAAAATATATATATTGCATCATTGGTCATGAAAACACATTTATGAAACATAACATTGATCCTGATGATAAATACTTAAATATCTACTTTATTCATGAGGATCCATGAGTACCAGAGGGGATATGAAGGAAACAGATGAGGATGGTAGTTTCTCATGTCCAAATGAACTACTGACTACTATTACTCTTTTGTTAGTACCTAATGAACCCTAATAAAGTGTTGCTAGTAAAATAAGGCAGTGTTTGTATGATGACTTCTTCTTCATCATATTGGCAGTCTGAAAACCTCGACGTACAAACGTTTCACATTAAGGCTTCTTTGTCACTGACAACATGATGACAGTCGGTTAAAAAAAGTGCAAGAATAGCGAGCGACTGCTGCCAAAACGGATTCCGTCTTGGAGGGAAAAGGAAAAACAAAAACAAAAAAAAAAAAGAAGGCTATATGAATTTACTGTGCAGGGATCATTCTGGAATCAATACGCAATCCGTAAAAGGCAAGAGAAGCGAGAGAACCCGAGGACGGGAATAAATGAGATGATGCTCTTCGATCTTTCCCCGGGTCATTTCCCTGGATGCATCCCTACCAACACTTTGATTTCAAAGCTCAGATGACTAAAGTCACAGGACAGAGATAAATAGGTTAAAAATAAATATGTCAGTAGTTCAATGCAAAAGAAAAGTAAAAACAAAAGAAAGAAATGGAAGTCCTTTTTTTTCTTTTCTTCTCGAGGTTAAAATACTTCAGCAGATGTGCGAGTTTAGGCATTTTGGTCCGTTTACCATCAGATGCTCCAGAGACAGGGGAATGCGGTTAATAAATACTTTGAACTGAAGTGCATTTCGGAGACAACACGGATGCCGGTTACAGTGACTCGACCGAGCCCTTTCTGCTCTCTTCAAAGGGAATCTAAATAAAATAGAAAGTGACATGTCGTCATTTTAATCTCGTCAAAAAAAGATGAATCCAGTTCGGCTACAAGTCCGGCTTTGCAAACGTGAAGCCATTTCCCATTTTGTGACACTGCAACCACAAACCTCGATGTATCTCATTGGAATTTAAACAGACGCAACACATATATTATTTTATAGAGTCTTTACCCAAATAAAATCTGATAAACGTGGCTTGGAAACGTGGTCTGCCCTCCCTAAATAAACTCCAGTGCAAACAAACATCTCAAAAAGCCACTATTCTAGTAAGCAAAATCGACTCTAGTTATTCAGTGAAGGCCTCAAAGGTTTGCAAGAGAAAAGTAGTGAAAAAACAGCATCATGAAGACCAGGTCATGGAGAATGTCACAGGGAGGTTTAAAGCAGGACGAAGTGGAACAGTGTTAACAAAACGAGTGTTGAGCAATATAAAATAGCCTTCATAGGCAGAAAGAAAGCCTTTGTTGAAATTTCTGGTCTGACTTTGCCACAAAGAAGGTCTGGTCCAAAAGAGACTAAATACAAAACAAAGAGAACCAACACTGAGCATTAGTCTAAACAACCTTAAGACATGACAGTGGCAGGATCATGCTGCGGGAATGCTTTTCTTCAGCTTAAGAGTTTTCACTGTACTTGTTTAAAAAAAAAAAAAAATACACTATGTATCCTTTTTCTTTCCATTTCACAACCATGCATGGCTTTGTTGCGTTTCATCCCAATACAAAATGTCAAAGTTTGGCGTTGTAACAAAGTGTGAAAAGGTCCGGCACACCGTGACTCACCCTTTTGACAAAAACTCAAAATAACTCATTAGAAACTGTGAGCAACGAACGAAGCTGATTCATCCATGTTCACATGTGGTCTGCTTCTCCCATTGACCCCAGACAAGGTCAATCTCAAAGCATGACTTTCACTACAATTAGACATGTTTAGGGGAACGAAAAGCACCAAAAACCAAAAACAGAACAGAAGCTGTATAAGGAGCGATAAAGGGAATGATTTCACAAGTGTCAAAAACAGCAAAGTAAATAAGTTAAGGTCAAAGACTACATTGGAAAAAACAATCCCACCAAATACCTTCCAGTGATTTTTCGCTCAGTTACGTGGTGAGAACTCTGGAGAATCGTCTGAGGCTTTAGCAGAAGTGTGTGGAGAAAGCTGAAGTCTCCTTTCAAAACTGTTCATGTCACTGGTGTAAATGCTTTGACACTCATGTTGGGTATGCAACGTTGACGGTTTAAAAGAAACAAAACAAAAAAAAAAACAAAAAACCGAATGCTATGAAGAGGGCTTGGAAAGATCATAGTCGATGATGAGCTGTTTGATGTACGACAGTTTTTCATGAAGATACTCGCAGCGCTTCTTTTCCTCCCTGTAGCCTGGAAACTTCTGTGGAGAAAAGAGACAGCAAGTCAGGACATTCTGGTAAATCTGCACAGAAAACACACACACATGTATTTAAAGTACGTCACTCGGTCCCCTCCATGGTTTTGCAATTCCACAGTTGAGGAAAATGTGCGCAAAATCTACATACTGCCGCACCTCTTTGCTCCGATGTGAAATTGTGAGTTTATTGCAAATTTTCAGCAAAACCATTGATTTTAAGTGAGCAATTACTCCCACCTGCAGGTGGCAGTATTTCCTACTTCTACTACACTGCTGCCTCCAGCTTTACTCCAGGTCAAGTTATGGTCTATGATCGATTTGGTGAGTAACCAAAGGTCACATTTACCATCATGCATAAGCGCAATATATTGCAAATAATTCGTCTTGGTCTTGCCTTCCTTCTGACTGATCCTTATGGGTGAAATGTGACAAAATTTGATAGAAGTTGTACATTTTCAAAGCTTACTAAGATGTAACATTTAGAAATTTGCTAGAAACAAAGATTTCACAAAAGTAGAGCAACAAGAAGTATACAAACATAAACCTAAACATTTAAGCGGCGTTACCTTCCGAAACTTGCTGTACTTTTCCAGTATTTGGTCTTCCATAGTCTAAACAAAAAAAAAAAAAAAGAGAATTGTCAATTTATTGCTGTTGATTCAAATTGTACAAAACATCACATCTATCTTCATACTGCAGGCCTCGTTTCTGATAAGCTGTAGATGCATACCTTATATTCCTGTGTGCCAGGAGACAGAGTCTTAATCTTGGAGCCCAGCTGAACAAACATGTGTGTTATGGCAGCGATCCGGGAGTGAAGGTCTTTGTACTCGTCATACTCTGTGCAGAAATCCTCCTGATATCGCTGCCGTTGCTCCAAACTTGAGATGGGGCTGTACGCCCTGCAACGACATCACAAAGCCCAACACGCACTCTGTGAGGAGGTGAAGCTGGGAGGTGGAAATGGCAGCATGGATGTGGAAGTTTTAAGGAGTAAATGAGCTTCAAATGTTACTTTGTTTATATTTTAATTTTATGCATACAAATAGCCGGGGATGAAGGAAAACGGAAAAATTTATTTGTGTTTTGGCCTAAAATCCACATAAAATATCAGTTTTATACCACTGAAAACAATTATTTGTAAAAACTTCCTCCACACTGGAGATCTCAGGAAACTCTGTAATTGTGTCTGAGTTTGTATGAACATGGGAAAACAGTGTTGCAACAAATAATTTGCCATTATGCTTCGACACAATTCCCAACAAACATTGTCTTGAGTTTTATTAACTTTTTATTCCAATAAGTTATTTAAAAGTACCTTCTTATATCTCCACACAAATACATTTTCTGGCACCATGTTTTATTCCCAATAGGAAGTTGTGGTTGTTTTGAGGCAATCTGATTTGCTGACGGTTTACAGTTTTGCACTAAACTGCCCTTATGGGTTTGGCATGTTTACAACAAGCTTCAGGGAGGTATTTGTGTGCGTTCATGTGGATGGAAACTTGTCTGAAATTGATCATGGGTGTGTGAGATTACTTTTGTTAACACTATGACGCAGATTTTTCTTTTATAAAGACCTGGCTACAAGTGTACAACACCTTAGTTGTCAAAAAATGTTTGTTTTCTAAAGTTGTTCCTCAGACCTGATTTTCTTCTCCTGCAGTGCATTAGTTTGCCACAAGATGGCAGCAAGACAGTCCTGAAAAATTCCACAATAAGCTTATGACTCATCACACAAAAAAAAAGAAAAAAAAACTTCCATTAATAATATCTGTTTTTTTGTCCAGTTAACGTCAGCGGAAAACAACATTTACCAGCACAGACGGCACACGGATCAGTTACTTTACATCCTGTTTACACTCACAGCACGTAGTCTGGCTTCTCCTCGGAGGCCGCACCACTTGTGATGTCAGGATCTGCAGCAAATACACAATAAAGAAAATTCAGTCAACTGCAGTTGAGTCAGTGCAATCATTGACGTGAAGCTCAGTTATTGTCTGAACGCTAAGCTCTGCGTTTTGGTTTCCCTGAGAACCGCGGAGCGTCAGGGTGCTTGTGCCGCACGTCTCGGTCGGCGCAGACGGGAGAAAAGCTCCTGGGTGTCGGGGGACCTCGCGCTCCGCTGGAGCTGTTCCTGAGTCACTCAGCCACAGAAGACAGCGAGGACTCGTGAGGGGCTGGCTCCGGGGAGCCAACACTGCCACGCTCAAGAGATAATACAGCAGAAATGCACCGCCCATGCTGCTGTCAGATAACCTCAGAGCAGCCTAACGCCTCTCTCTGGTCATCTGTTTTCAGTGTTTGTGGTTAAACTCATATGCAGCAACAACAGCTCTGACCAGGGCCGGATTTAGAAACTGGCTCCCTGGGCTGGAGCCAGTTTTGGTGCTCTATCCCAGAAGAATGAAAATATTAATAAAATGAATGTAAGTTACAGAACATTAATCGATAGCAGGCCTGTCACAATGGACGATAAATTGTCCCGGACGTTATCGCAATAAACAACGATATTGTTTTGAGACCATTTTTAAATAACAATGATAATAGCATTGTTATTTAAAAATAACACATTCTCAAAACTCTATAAGCTTGAAATTCAAAAGAACAATTAACCCTGCAGATGGACTACGTTTTTAAAATGTTGACAATAAATTATAAAGTCTCCAGACAAAGTTGTCCTTCATATAAAATGGCTGGTTGAGACCAATCCACCAGACTGAAGACGGTAGCCACTCAGACTTTGATAGAAATGGAGAAAAAAGAGAAAAAACACAAAATCCTGCAAATGTGAATTGTTAATTTGTCATGCGATTAATTTATCATTTATTGCAACATGCCTAATAGGTAGGCAGGTACAGTGTTTGTAAAAACACTCTGGCTCCATTGTGCTTCCAAAAAGAGAATAATTTTCAAGTATTTAAAATTAATACAAATCTGCCAATATGTTAATAATTCAGCACATGCAAAATGAGCTCGACTTTAATATGAGGTGCAAGGCTTGTAAAACATGCACAGTATGCACCAAAAAATTCATCTCTTTGAGGTTCCCTCCAAAAGTCAGACCGTGTGGCAACAGGTACAATGCTCAGCCAAAATGACAAGAAAACTGCATGCAGGCAAAATACAAATAAGGTAAACGAGCTTAAGAAAAAGATATGGAGAAAATAATACAAGAAGAAGAAGAGAAAGAGGCCTTACTGTCAAGTTTTTCTGTGTTCTGCTTGAGATCGGGACTCGACTGCAGCCATCCGGCTCCTTTGTCACTTTTTAACCTCTCCCGCTCCTTTTCTTTGTGCTTTTTAGATTTCTTCTTTCTGTGCTGGCTGTTGTGGAGTTGCTGCTGAGTGCAGCCAGAGTCGCCCTGCGGCGTTTTCAGCTTGTCAACGTGAGCGTCCTGCTCTCTTTTCTGAGGAATATGTCCGTCAGACGGGCCGTGCTCGAAAGGAAAGCCACCGTGGGCCAGAGTTAGGCCACAGGGGTCACCGGGAACACCACCGATCTGCTGAGGTTCAGCAACGGAGATGAGACTGGGGTCGAAGGTCACAGCTGCATTATCATGTGCTCCTTTAGTGTTTGCGAGTCCTTTTGCCGCAGACTGGTGTAACCTTTGGTCTGTAAGTTTTTGCCTCTTCGCAGCCAGTCTTTCCTGTGAGTCCAGGGCTACAGGACGTTTCTAGGGGAAGACAAGGACAGCAGATGGACAAACAAAACAGACATAACAATTGCATTCAAAACATTCTCAGAAAAATCCTTCAATCCTGCATACAAAATGTTGCTGGAACCTTTCCAATGCTCTGAATTGCACTACTAATTCAGTAGTGCAATTTTTTTTTTGTTTTTTTAAACAAACAAAAAAAAGAAACGTGTGTTTATCAAGTCAGGTTAATTTAGTAATCACGTATTAAAGGGAACCCGTGAACCCAAACATAACTCCAACCCAAGTTTACAATTCAGCATCCAACATGGCTGCTGCTCATTAAGGACTCAGGTCGCACTGTGCAACAAGTCAAATTTACCGTTTTATTTAGTTGACAAATTAAATAATTAGTTAGAAAACAAAGTATTTGGCTCCAAATCAAATATTTAGATGCAAACTTAATATTTCGTTAGCAAGCTACATTTCTTGTCAGCAAGACAAACTAAACTAAGGTCTGAGCTGAATACAAGCTAATATTCATTTAGCGTGCCAACTAAATATTTAGTTAGCTGAGATAAATGGTGTAAATACTTTGCAAGTTCATTCATTAGTTTGCCGTCTCATATTTAGCTTGCTAACTGCACTTAGCTTGTTAACTAAGTATTTAGCGTAGCATAGCTAAATTGCAAATTTAATATTTAATTTCTGGCATTTTTAAATGTGAAAATAACATTTTACTTTTTAAACAGTCACCTACATTTTAATCATATCATATTTATGTATAATTTTCTGAGAAAATGTGATGAAAACAGGACTTTGGAAAATGAACCCCCAAAATTTTTGCTGTTATTGTTGCCTGTATAGCTGAACACCACGTGAATTCGAGCTCCGAATCGGAAGACAAACACAACGCGGCAGAACTCCAACAGGCCACTTTAATGGTTGGCTGATTTTTTTACATCAACCTTTTTTAATTAAACTCCCACCGTCGAATCCTGCAAACATAAAGATTACTGACAAGAAAACATCCATTTACCACAGCTGGGTTTTTCGCTGCGCTTGGTTCCTCAGGGGTCGCAGGTATTGACAAGTGTGCTTGAACGTTGCGTGATTTATTGCTGATGTGGGGCTGAAGTTTCCTGTTAAACACACAGAGAGAACAGGATATATAAAGCCATAAAAAACACGCCGTCTGTGGAATTCAGAAAACGTCGAACCAAACTCGCAAATTTATCCCCCTCCATAAAGAAATGACTGAGGCTGACAGTAGCTCAAAGCACACGGAGAAGTCTCCATGTTTGAGCACGGTGCTGTAAATAAAGTCAGTCGCTGGCAGTGACAAAGATAGCATCTGTTTAGCAAGAACTATATGCTCTCACCGCAGAATAATTTGCAGATACGGAAGATATTTCCAACATTTGTTTCGTTGTAGTTTTAGTGACTCCATACGTTCTGTCTTTTGTTTGGCGCCGGGCCTCTGACTCACCTGGACAGCAGCCTGCTGATGAGCTGCTTCTCCTCCTCGCTGTAGCCTGGCCAGTCCCTCTGCACGTGCTTGTAGAAGTCGTCCTTCAGCAGGTAGCTGCTGTCTTTGGGATTCACTCTGGCCACCTAAAACACGGGGAAAACTCTGGCCGTTAGCGGAGCAACGTGGAAGATGATTTTAGTTATCGATTATTTTGACTATCAATTAATCGGGTAAAAAAAAAATTGGCACATTCAACTAATTTTTCATTTAATCACATTAGACTATTTCATCTTAGAGTACATTATAAGATTCAAATAATAATATGATCCCCTTTTTTACGTAAGATATAAACATAAACACATGACTTCTTTAGTGAATTTGATTCAGGCGACAATAAAACTATATTACCTGAGGAGTTTTGGCTAAAACGCATCAACAGTCAACGATTTTTTTAATCTTAAATTCAGAATGTATATATAATTTGCGCAGTTTGGTCTTAATAACTTAATAGCTCTGAAAATGTTTTTTTCATCAAATAGTTTGTTTTGGGTCTGTGTACTCCAATTAGTGATTCACCGATTATGAATTAGTGGACGATTATTTTGATTTGATTCATCACGATTAATCGTTTCAGCCCTACCCATCACCAATAAAAATCATGAATTTTTGACCATCTTTTCTCATTAAACTGATCCACAGTCACAACCAACAACAGTCGCCGCCGCCCTGAGACGCCAACAGCGATAGCCTCGTATTTGACTGCCTTTCTCCGAGGACATCCATCTTTGTGATGCCTGCTGACACGGCGGCCCGCCCAACAGCAAAACAGGATCTCTGAAGAGGCAATTATAGCACTGACCTAATTAGAAACAACAACCTACACAACTCCCCTACGCACACGCATCGACGGGCTGAGGGACGACAGAAGACGGACACCAATGTGATCAGTAAAAAACAAAAACCACAAGAAAAAAGAAAATCACATAAACAACACAGACATGAATCAAAAACAGCCGGAAGAATCCTCAAAAATCCAGACTGGTCTGCTAGACTTGATGCTTGCTCATAGATTTTAGCTGTTATTTACATTTTAGTCCCCATAAAAGTGTTTGGTGTTTTGAAAGGAAAGCGTAGACTAGGTCACTAACGGCTGGAAATGAATGTTTTAAAGTCCACTTAGAAATAACATTGGAGCCCAAATAAACGACCGGAGGTGAAACTAGACCTGCCATGGGATGCCTTAGATGAACACGTGTGTGTGTTGAATGGTCCAATCAAAGTTCACAGGAAAATTGGTGAGAAAACTTGAAAGGCGACTGCGTGAAAAAATTAGTAGATGATTCAATCTGGAAGAGGCGGATTTTATTTGCAGATTTATTTGCCGTTAAGCGTATTATTAACTCAGAATACAAATGTATTACATACTTTGTGTCGGCCTATCACAGGAAAAACAAGAGAGCAGTGAAATAAATCAGTATTTTTAGTTTACAATGTGACAAAACGGGAGTTCAAACCGCATGGCGTATGGATACGTTGCAAACCCGTCGACTTCAAACTGTGTGAACCATTTGCAGTGGTGAGAGTTTGTGGTTTTCACCTCGTCGAGCACGGCTCCCAGCTCAGCCTTGTCCTTTGTTGCGGCTCGCTCTCTCTCCAGCCACAGGAGAAGCTCTGGTTTCCTGTAGGGCTTGAGGGCCAGCAGGTGGATGATGCGTTCCCTCAGGGGCTTCGGGGTGGGGGTCGGCATGCCGTGGCTCCTCCGGTTGGTGGCCGGCTGCTTGAAGAAGCCGCTTTCAGGAGCAGACGGGGGAGCGGATCTCTTTTGGTATTTGACGCTTTTACCTGCGAACGAGCCGAAATTGCAGGAAGAACTTTGGTCAGTTTGAGGACGTTCAGATTTCTCCACATTGGATTCTTGGAGAACCGTTTTCACCGTTTTTAACTGTGCATTAGGAGATAATTAAATGAGTACAGCAAACACTTAGCTTAACCGGCACGTCTGTGTGCTGCTCAAGTTTTTGCCTGGCAGAATCCAATCTATGTGAGAATATGGAAGATTAAATAGTTCTGCTTCAACAAAATGTAAGACCTGCATTTAAGTCAACTTTCTCTTTAAAATGATTTTAAGACATTTTAAGTGCTAAATTTTAGATCCATGAATTAAGACTTTTTAAGGATGTGTGGAGACTCTGTAATATAATTGATTTTTGCGTACTTTTGTTTTTTTCCCCCATGCAATCCGGGCACGTTTGAGCCGTGAAAGCCGTCTTCTCTCTGTGCTAATCCTGCTGCAGGTTAATCTGAGCTTTAAAGGTCGGCGCGAGGAGAGAGGTTCAGGAAAAGAGAGGTTTCTGTTCGGCCACTGAAGTGTGTCCGCTATATTACCTCCTTATCATCCTGAACTTTTCTGCTTTATGCGTCATCTGCTGGTGTGGGTTTCATCTAAATATGAGCAGTCGGCGATGAGGTGAAGGTTCATACACGATTTGACCCGTATAAGCGACAGCTGCATTAGGACTTGTAGCCACCGCACGGATGGAATCTGATAGAACAAAAACGTTTTACATCTAAACGTCGTACCTTTATATTCACTTTATAGGACCTTTTTTTAGTGTCTCCTCCATTAACGGCACATTTTCCAGGCTGTGGCTCTCTGCAGCTCCTCCATAGCTGCTGCTCTGAGTGATGCTCTCCTTGCCAAGCTAGTCAGTTTGGGATGTTATTGAGTAGGGTTGCAGCTAACAATTTAGTAATTGATTATTCCATCGATTATTCTGTCAATTGGTCGACTAACTGGATGAAAATATTGTCAAATTCTACGGATTTTTAGATTCAACCATGTGAGATTTTATATCGGAAATACAAAATATGTGCATTTTTGTACAGTTTTGGTTCAATCGCTGCTCTGACTGTGTTATTTCAGTAGATTGCCTTTTGTTTGAGTCTGTATGTTCCAGCGCATCAATGACTAAATTAGTTATTTCTAAAATCGAGTCATCACGATTAATCGCTAAACATAGCGATAAAGCACCCGATTTATTGGTACACTCCTACTTTATATACGAAACAATCAAAAGGCAATTGGTTTCACTGCGTTTCATTTAGGGGTATCAGAGTAAAGAGGGGTACATTTTCTTCTTTTTTTCTATCCTCAAAGCAATTTTCCTTCCACCTCTACTTGGAAGGAAATGTCCAAATGTGCGGACATTGAAGGGTTACTGAAATATTGCAAATTAACTCCGTGACTGAATGCGAGTCAGATGTAGATTTGGAATGCTTTATGCGTTTCTGCAGGTGGAAAATGCTTTTGAGAGTCGGCGCAGTGTTCAGAGAGCGACTTAAATTGGCCATACACTCCAACTTGCTTTCCCATCTCGAGCTGAAGAGCTCAGGTTACACAATTTACTGAGTCTGAAATTGGTCCACATCAGCTGGAGCGCCGGCCTGGACGTCGGTCGGGGTCCAGAAATGGGCAGAGGAAAATGATTGCATAACTACGGCAAGGGCTGGAGCAGAGACAATGAAGCACAGACAGTAGCTGTCCAGTTTATTTTCTCTGAAGATTAAAGAGGTGCAAGATGATCTTGGCTTCCACGATTGAAGGAAGAAAAAAAAAAAAAAAGTGCACAAAAATTGGATTCTGATCATGCGGCGTGGCAAATACTTTTATTTAAAGAGAACTGATGATGCAAAGTTCACATTTTTAATGTTTTATAGTTCCGTTTGGGTCTCAATGAGTGGAAAAGCTCTTAAAACCCCCCCACTAATAATAAAAAACACCCAGCAGGTTTTTGGCAATGAGTTCATGTTTTCAGTGTCTGGAAAATGAGGCGTTTCAAAAACCTCTCGATTGCTGAATCACATCGCACCGTCACCTAGCAACCCAAAATGAGCTCTAGCACATTCAGTCAGCATGTTTTACCACTGTATGCACTGTACAATGGCTGCTGGAAAAGGCAAGTGTTTTCTTGTGGACTTACCATCCAGAAACCTTGTTGGTTGTGAAGGAGGCTCTACTTCTGCTTTTCAAAGAAGCACAGTTGTGTAGTTGCAGTCATTTTTACGTTCAAGCGTAAACGTTGAGCTGCCAGTTGCAGCTTATTTGGATTTAAAGTGACAGAGGCCCTAAAACAGCTCGTTCTGAAAGGAGCTCAACAAAGGCAGAACCAAGCAAAGTAAAATCTCATTATCTATTAAATTATTTCTGTTCAAAAAACATGTAATGAACATGTTTTGCTTGGCCCATAGACTTATCCCAACATGTCCAAAGAAGCGTAATAGGTCACCCTTAATGTCCATAAGCCCCTTTCAGGCAAACATGACACTGCAATATTTTCTTTTTGACTGTTAAACTAAGAATTTGCTGCAAAACATATACAGAAAATCGGTAAAAAGACAGCAGAGACGGAGCATGTGTTGGATTTTTTTTTCACTATATACACTTAAAAACTCACAAACATTAACATAATATCCTGCTCTCAATGAAGATAACTGGTTCTGAACCACTGGACTGTCAGACACTTAGGCTGAAAAGCCGAATCCAACAAGAATATTGGAGACGCGACTTTTATAAGCAACAGGCCAGCCTGCACATCTGGTTTTATTAGTCATCGAAAGGGGAAAAACGCCTGTTTTTCAGCTTCGAGCAATGATCTAAGCAGTGCTGTTGTTCAATTTACAGAAATATTCCAACAGATTTCTTTTCATTATTTTTATTGGCACTACTTAGTTTGCTATTTTCGATTTTTATAACGGCCCGTTGTACACAAAGCCAATGTGTTCGAGGTTTCTGCCCAGTCCACAGAGAGATGCTTTCATGTTCAACATTTTTCCGGCTCACGCCACCCTTCGGTCTAATCTTACTGGGCTGTGTGGCTCCAGGCTTGATCTCGATGGCCGAGCGGCTCCAGCTGTCCTTCTCCATCTGAGACATCCTCTCGCGGGTCATCTGGTAGGAGTCGTCGGTGGCGCACACGGTGATCTTGTCCTGGATGCTGCCTTGGCCCTCCAGCTGCTCGCGGCCGTCGCTGTGGAGCGGGGACAGAGACAAAATAAAAAGAAGAAGAAGAAGGAAAAAAAAAAAAAAGAGAGATCAGGATTTCTCCTCTTGTTCGTGTAGCCTGATACGAGTTTTTCCCAGCCAGATCTGTACGGCTGTACGTTATGTCAGAGGCTGGATTTAGACCTGTTCACATGGCAGTGCAGAGCCGACGGAAAACCGCAGGGATTACTTTGGCTCCGACTTGCAGAACAGAGATCGACTTAAAGGTAAAGAGTTTGTTTAGCAAACCTTCATGTGAGCACAGAAAGGAAGATTTGTGGAACTGTCAAAGTTTGTTTTCATCTTAAAAAGAGCCATGACGTTCTCTCAATGGAAGCCGAGATTCTCTCTGGATACTCCGGCTTCCTCTATCCGAAAAACATGCAACTTAGCTTAACCGGCAATTCCAAGTTGCCCTTAGGTGAGAGTGTGTCCATGCATGATTGTCTGTGTCCTCTCTATGTGTTGATGTTGACTTTAACTCGACTCCGAGCTACCGAAGCGCTGTGGTTGGAACTGTTCCCAAAAGGCATGGACCATGTAACAAGGTTTCACAAAGTCACCATGCTTCCCGTCCTACTGACTCCCAAAGGATCCTTTCAATTGATAAGCCAGACAAAATACCGGAGTACGACCAGCGGTCATTGCGATTAAAAGAAAAAAAGAAAAACAAAAAAACAAAAAGCATTGGATATAGAAGAGTATATTTCTGCCAACATGCTGCAGAGTGAGTTCACATTTTGAAAAGAAAGACTTTGTTATTCTCTGATGTCAAAACATTGTAAATTTACGAGGACAAAATAAAATATGTTCGTGGTTAAAGGCATACGTTTGCGACATTAAGCAAAGATGTTTTCTGACATCAAAGTCAGACATTTGCAGGGAAAAACATGCAGAAGTTTACTGAGACTATAAAGTCAGACATTTGTGACAAAAAAAAAAAAAAAAAGTCCTTCAACATGGAGGTGGTGAATTTAGACATGGATGCATGTCCTCTATCTGGACATTCGTCCAGATATTGTGAGGGGCATTCTGGTTCTTTTTCTGTGACAACAGCTAAATCTCCCAGGTGATCAATTTTAGAGGTTTTTTTCTTACAAAATCTGACTTTGTGATGTCAGAAAACATCCAGGTTTTAATGTCAGAAATGTATATGTTTATTATGGGAAACTGTAATTGTTTTTCTTGCAGATGTAACATTTTTTTTGCCAGAGAATATCCCGGCTTCTTGTTGAAAACATGTGAGTGTGATCTTCCAATTTTTCCACCACAACATTTTTTTGGAGGAAAGCATCACTTTCATTAACATGACTCTCAGAGCTTCGCTAAAATGAGCACAACAGGAAAAATGACAATATACCAAACAATTAAAATACAGTCTCTTTGAAGCAGAGGTAAAATGTTTTTGCTTTTTTACCAAAAGCAAAAAGAGCAGGTTATAGTTTTTTTCCCCCTGTAGTTTCACGCCAGGTTATCATACAAACTGCCCAGTCTGCACAAAAACAAACAAAAAAAAAAAAACAAACAAACAAAAAAAGCCTCAGGTTTGAGTAATCAGAGCATCGATCCAGAACAAATACAGAGAATTTGGCATCCCTTGTGATGGGGCAAGCAGGCTTATGCTGATTTGCGTCACAAAAATGAAAATCAGAGCTGCGTCAATCAAACCGCCAGTTATCAAAAGCGGACATCTTTGATTTGGTTAGCTCTGATCTGTGATTTGGCTGGTAAGGTACAGAAAAATCCCATTTTATTTCTGTTCATTAAAGGAATCAAAACTATGAACACACACTAGATTTGGTGTCAACCAACTTTTTAAAAACTCCCCACTTTTCAGGAGCTTACATGAGGGGAAAATATTTTGATGCATGGATTTCCTCCATTTTCTGTTGGATGCAAAATTACAGAATATTCTAAAATAATCTTTTGCTTTTTTTGTTTGTTTGTTTTTTTTTGTGGAAAAAACAAACCAATCTTGAAATCTGAATCAAGATCCTAGAACTTTTTTAATTGAACCAGAAATCGATATCGAACTTGTTTCTGGTGAAAATAGTGAAAATAGGAGCTGGTCCCCTCCGTACCTTGAGATGTACTGATGGATGCAGTCGAAGCTGGCCTGAGGCTGGTCTTTGCTGTCACTGGACAGGTAGAAGGAGAAGATGCGCAGAGCAGAAGGTGACTCTGGAGTTGGAGTTGGGATCTTGAAGTACTGTGAAGAAAACAGGGAGGGGGGAAAAACAAAAAAAAAAATTTTAAATTAAAGAGTCCTCTGAAAGTGCACGCATCGGAACCAGCCAATACCTTGAACTCATCAACTCGATCAAGAATTAATGCATCTTTTATTGCCTTTCAAAACTGTTGACATATTGCACAAGAAAAAGCAATTATCTCCACAAACTCTGCAGCCAAATACGGCGTAGCCAAGAAACACAGGGCTGAACAAGTCAAGGTTGTTGCAATCAACATAAATCTCTTCCTATTTTGGCTTTTGGAGGGCCTGGGGCAAAAATACTCTCTTGGAATAATCCAAGAAGAGAAAAGTTAATGTAAAAACAAAACAAAAAAAAAAAAATCAGAGGCTTATTCTGGTCTTCTCTGTTCTGTTTGTTTAATAAATCCAAAAGCAGAGAAGCGCTGAACAGGTCAAAGGGATGCAGAGGCTTACTTTGCCTCAGCTGGGTAAACAGTATTCGTAAGATGTTCATCTAAAGTTCAAATATTAGGGATCTTTCCCAGGCGTCAAAGGTACTGCAGTTGAGATTTCGGGCACACCCTAGAGGTACGAGAACATCACAGTGTCAGCAGAAAGACTAACATGAAAACCGAAGCGTCTGGGGGAAAAAGCTGCGTTTTCTGTCTGCGACAGGAATTGGACGGCATGAGATTTTTTTCTTTTTTAACAGTACGATAACCTCGAGCAAAAAGAATTTCCAATATCTACACAAATATTTCAAATAGAAACAAATAACACGATCCATGATCCACGAAGCATGCAAATCTGCAACTGACCAGACAAACGTTTATGACGCGCTGCTGGTTTGGCATTTGCAAAAATAAATAAAATAAAAGGAAAACTTCAGAAAAGCTACGCTAAAGAATCTCAAAACATCCAGGAGACAAACTACAGCGGGGGCTACAATAAACAGGAGTTACTGTAAGCTAATGTCAGAGCCAAGAGTCTTTCTTGACATTTGCAAGATGCTAAGTTGGTCATGTGCCACATAATAGAATATCATAATATAAAAAAAGTTTTTTATTGGCTTTATGGAGCACAGATTTACCATTTAGGATATTTTATGAAAGTTTTGCGGCTGCTTCGTTTTTCTCTTTTTGTTTTCCCCTCATGTCATAAATGGCCACATTTGAAAATAAAAATGATTCTCTGCGTGAACTTGATAGTGCCGGACATTTGAAAACTGCGCTCCGTTTTAAAGCATGCAAATATCCATTCCGCTGAATGTAAATGCAGGGCACAAGCTCTGGAGTTATGCCAGCAAACAACGTCGTCTTGAAAAGGGATGACGCGAATAAAAATGCAAAAAGAAAAGAAAAGACACGTTTTATCACCATACGTGCAGAATTAGCCTATAAGGATCACCTTTGACATATTGTCACAAGTTTACAGCGAAGCAACAGGGACGTTGCCTCCTATTTTCTTATCAGCTCGCTGCACGTGTCTTTACAAGTAGGCTGTCACCACAGGAATTCATCCAAACTGAGCCGCAGCGCTACATGCAGCTCAGGTTGATCTCAGTTTCTTAGAAAAAACATAAAGGTGTCCGTGTGACATGTGCAAGTCCAAAACGTTTCAAGCGTGTGAACGTCAGAAGCGTAGATGCATATTAATATGTGTATTGGTCCTGATATTGAAAAAATAAATCCAGCTCGGGTATGGTAACAATATGCCCGACCCTTCAGGGCAGATCTGTTCAGTTTAATTCTACGCTTTATGCTCTGAGCGACATCATGCCTCATTATTCATTTTACAAACTACTGCAGTTTTGAACTTCTCTGTGTTGGTATACCACACCAAAACAAGTTAAAGTCGTAATGTGACAAAATAAAACGGGATGTAACTCCATTTGAAAGGGACAATAACTCAAAACTTGAGCTTTCCAACCAGGCTGGTTGACTTCACTTAGTTCTGCCGGTTGGCAGCGTAACGCTCTGTCCATTGCGTTGCCTGTGGACAGAAACCTGCTGCTAGGTAAATAACCTGAACGTAACGAGACGTTTCTGCAGCAACATTCAATAATTCATGTGCTGCGTTCACTGGATTGTTGTGCGTGCCGTCCCGGGATCCCCACAGCGCCGAGCGTCCTGCCGCGAGCCGCACACAAAAAGCACCGGCTGGCATTTCTCTTCTGGCGACTGCTCACGCGGCCTCCGCTGCCATATTTCTTCACTCCTGCTGTGCGAACTAAAACAAGCACTCGCAATTCCCAGCAACCCGGGGCCCACACCAGAGTGGAGCAAGCTCCCCGAGAAGGCACACACACACACACACACACACGCACACACACACAGCAATCCCTATAACCCAGAGAGGAGGTCTGCAAAAGAAAAACCTGGCTGTTCCTGCACTTAACTCACCATGAACGATGAAACATTTATGGAATTCCTTTCAAGTCAAAAATATTCAGAGAATCTGCGGGTTACTTCTAATCTTTAAATGAGCAGCACACTGAAATGGTGAAATCCATAGCTGGGGTCTATTTAAGGAACTTAATGAAGGACCGGGAGGCCAAAGGGAACATTTCCAAAGCAAGAGAAGGGAGAATCTGACAAGCGTTCCAATATGTTTTAAATGCTAAACCGAACTTTTGCCAGTGAGCCTTTTTCTATTTGAAAGTAAAATTCTATAGGTTTATGTTCATCGTGCAATATGCATCTGCTCTGCTATGCATAATGTGGTTTTCACACTTTTAAACTGATACAGCGTGATGTGTTTAACGTAATACCACGTGCCTCAAGCCTGACACACGTCTGAGAAACAGAAGCCTTATAAAAATCGTTCACTAAACTCTACAGTTCTCCATAAAAACTGCAAAAAAACCCCCCAACCTTTAATCGTCTAACCTTTAATCATGTTTGTTGGTTTGGGTCATTTAATTCTAGGCTGCAAATTCACATCATCTGAAATTTTTGATGCAACATCCGGAGGTTTCCTGGATGCAGGACAAATCGGCTTCAAGACTTTGCCAAAGTGCGACGTTATTGCAGATTAGGCACCCGGCAATCTGCTTCCAGGTCATTTGCTTCCATGTGCCGTCAAGTTAAGAGGCCAATGTCCGGAGTGACGGTTTGTGATCGGATAACAGTCACCAGCTCTGGATGCAAATCAGCCGACATCACAGCCAGCGTTCGGCGTCGAGGCATGGCGAGGATTCAAATCGAGTTTCAAAACAAAAGAGCCTCCCGTCGATCTTCAGCCTTCACTACTGATATAATAATTAGATACGAGAAAAAGCGCAGTAGAGATTGGAGTTTCTATCATTACAGGAGGTCCACTGGATTTATTAGGCCTGTCCTGACACAGCTTTTCACTTCCGATACGATATCAATATTACAGCTCTGAGTACTGGTCAATACGGTACTGACCCGATACAATACCAGCAAAAATCAGACATATTTTTATTACTTATTTTGTAGTGTGGAATGTTAGAAAAGTCTTGATCAAGTGAAATTACCAAAACAAATGATCAATAAGCAACAATAAATTTTCCAATGGGGATGCAAGCAGAGAAATACAGAGGCAGACTGAATGCTGGAACAGACTAAATGTTACCTAAAATATTTAGCCATACGTCCAATAACATCTTTTATAATTCAGGTGGATTCCATTCGTGTTTTTTGTTTTATTAAGGTCAAAAGTTCAGTTCAAACTTTCTGTTTAAAACAAAAGCAAGTCGATCATTTTACACATTTTTGTTGGGATCTTTATAAAGTTCTCATAGTGTGAGAATCTCCTGACAGCCTGTGCCTGATGGGGACACAATCTCATATGACCTGCAGTTCTCTCTAAACTGTCCAAAATTTCTCCACATGCTTTGGTGAAGGTTTATGCTTCACCAAAGCATAAACCTGTGAGAAACAACCGTCGGTGAACGGGGGGGATCATGTTTCCTGTGAGCTTTTCGGTTGAATGCGAGGGTTTGGGTGTAGATCTCCTGCAGGCCATTGTTTCCACATCCTCTGCAGCCCTGAGTAATGGCCCTCTGAAAACAGCCCGTCTTTTGTCCCCGCCTCCCTGGCTCTGGAGTGGGATGCCACGGGAACCCCCCCCCTCCCCTCCCCGCACCCTTCGCGGCAGACGGGGGAGGTCAGGGAAGACGTGCAAAACCTGCCGCCACCATCCTCTGTCTGCCATCAATGGAGGGGGAGTCCACGGGGAGACGGGTCACTCCAGGCCGGCCACAGCTAACGCAAAATCTGCGAGTGAGAGTGCGTTAATCCAGCGCGAGCCAAAGCAGGGCTCAGCTCCGGCTTCCCTCAGCAGGACATAATCAGCCTTACTGCCACTCGTAAGAAAGACGACGGAGGCGGAGAGGCCGAGTCGGACGATGAGCAAACATCCTCACCCCTGCCTCAGAAAGAGACACACACACACACACACACACCCTTGCCACACTTCAGTAAACGCCACTTCTCATCATCTCACTGCAAACAAAAGAGGCGAATTGTTCCCAGGACCACAAGTTGACACATGCCACTAAAGACAAGTGCCCTCCACCCCGCCAACACGGCTACAATGGAGGACAGAGATGCCAAACACAATGTGCGTCTGTGTTTCCAGAAGCAGGGAGGAGAGACGGAGATCAGCGCAGCGGAGAGAAATGGGCTCACGTTTAAAGGCGAGCCACGTGTTTTACGAGCCTCTCGGTCGGCCCCTTGAAGCTCGGAGCTGCAGAGAGAGACTTCTCTCCCTTGCCGAGTTTCACATGGCGACATCGGGGTGATTAATGTGGCTGCCATGACTGGGAGACAGTGCATGTAATCAAGTCCCAGCCTGTAATCACCTTCCATTCCTTTTTCATTTGCAATTTTGCAGAGCTCCAGTCGGTAGCTGCACAACTGGCAGAGAAAGGGGCAGACAGGCAGGTAAGTAAGTAAGTAAGTAATGGTCGGGGAAGGGGTGCCACAAGAATGCCCCCGAGGGTGTTGCCCCCCCACTACAAGGAACCCACACGTCTGGGGCAGCTGCCGCGGGGTCGATCTGTCAACTTCAACAAACTCTGAAAAAAAAAAAAAAAACGAGCGGCGAACAACGTTTGAGTGGGACGCCACACACGTGTCGGGATACGGAGAGGTTTGGGGTCTCATTAAGTGATACGGCGAGCTTTTTACACGAGGCAATTATGCAGGACTCATTCCTCAGCAAGCCCAGATATGCTCACGCAGCTTAATCAGACGCAGGAGGACATATTTCAAGCGTGCCGAGGGGAAGTTCGTCTCAGGTTTGTCTCAAAAAGCCAACAGGTAATCCAGTCAGTGCAAAGAGATTTTCATTCCTGGTGTTTGAGAAGCGGCACCAGAACCTCCTCCTCCTCCCCCCCGTCATAATCCCAAAACAACTTGGCACTTGTTGGCCGATGCTAATTATGTAAATCTTTGGGAGTGGTTTCACCGGGCGAAATACGCAGCACATAAATCATGATAAAGAGATTACTGAAAAACAGAGAAGGCAGTATTTCAGTGTAAAAATAACACTTGCAAGGGATTTTTGTACAAAAGTAGCAATCCGGGACTATATGTTGGTGAATATTTCACAATGTCCTTCTAAAGAGCTTAACTTTTTTTCACATTCTGTCACATTAAAAATCAACAACTTTAAAGTACTACAGTAATGATTTATGTAATAGACAAATAGTGGACAGCTTTGAAGTTGAAGGACATTTTTCTCCACATATCAGGTTGTCCATGCAACCTTCATGATTCTTAATGCAAGCATCTAAAATCAAGACCTTAATCTGTTTTTAATTAATTTTAATAAATGTAATTTGGCCTTACATATGCGTTATTTGGACAAATATTTGTTGCTTTAGTCAAATGCAGACATATTCATTCTGTTCAGTGACTTTTTACAGGCTATTGCTAACTGGCTGCTCACATACCCTCGCTAGCTTCTTCTTTTTTTTTTTTTTGTTTTGTTACATCTATCAATATCATGGATAAGAGTAAATTTCTCTCCAGCTGGCTGTTACCAACCCATGCAAAGCTACTGGGCAGTAGAAGTCCAGATCACTGCACTAACTCTGTATGAAACATAACATTTTCTTATGCATATGTTGTTATGTATGTCTTAAATTTCATTCATGATGGTCTTGAGGTCTTTAAAAGTCTGAGTTGGTAAAACCTGCAGACACTCTGTACATTTAGCCTCCTTACTTCTGATACCCATAAATAAAAGTCTGGCAAAGTCAAATTTCATCATCCAGCAGGACCATAACAATAAACTTACAGCCAGAGCTGAAGTGCAGCGGTTTAGATCCAAGCACATTTACTACACGTGTACAAATGGCCTAGTCAAAGTCAGGCCCTTTATCCAATTACAAATCTGAGCCCAAGACCTGAAAATTGATGTTAGCAACAGCTTATCCTAGAGCTGGCATGCCGCACTTTTTAGAGTTTTTGAAACCCTGGATCATTTTGCTTCCACTACAAGAATATGCGGTACTCTGCGCTGCTCTTTCACATAGAATCACTAAAAAAATAAAGAAGCAAAAAATAAAGTAGTGTTTGGATTGTCTCACTCGAAATGTGGAAATATTCAAGGAGTGTAAATCGCAAGGAACTGTGAAGATGTCAGACATTTAAAAAAAAAAAAAAAAAAAAAAAAAAAATCAATTTAATAATCTTTAGAGTGAGTTCGGAGCATGCTTAGCGTTAGCTTCCAGATGATTGGACTCGCAGTAGGGATTCTTCTATCGCTCTGGGCGCAAGGCGAGGCCTCCACGCACTGGGGCTGACGGCAGCGCATTAGGATGAAAAACTGGATTCATTTTGGGAGTCCCAGGCAGGGTGACACCGCATAGCCTGCATTCCCCTGCTCATTGTTATTCAAATCAGAGGCGACAGCACACAATCAGAGGGCACTGTCAGGGTCGCAGCACAGCCAGCGTGAAGACACACAGGCAGAAACAAACCCTTCCTTTAAAAACCTACGCCAACAGTAGACCGAGCGGCGAAAACGTCCATTTCAACTCCACAGAAACACATGGAGGGAGGAGCCGCCTTCGTCTGAAGCACGGCGGGACGGAGGAGGCGGGACAGGAAGACCATGCGTCTTCACATCGGCCAGGACAGACAAACAGCTTCCACACACAGCTCGCCGCCAATAAATACGTTTTAAAAATGAGCGACGAAACACGCTCGGGAAACTGGTTTCGGAGGCGTATGAAAAGTTTTTGCCGTCCTCCTTCCGAGGTTTAAAGATGCCAAATGAAGCGGTCAGAGATTTACTTGTTGAGCTGCCGTGTACAATTAAGAGATTTTGAATATTTCCCCCCTTTTTCATTGTGAGTCTTGAAATAGTTTTGGCCAGTTGCTTTTTTAAATGCATTTTTACGGAGAGATTTGACAGAAAACGAGGAACCTCCTATGTAACAGGACACTTTCAGTCTTATTACGGCAACTGTTTTAAAACAGCAGTTGTCTGTCATGCAGCCGGAGCAGACAGCCCTACTAATTACCCAGAGCATGTCGGCTTGCTTGACTTGTGCCTCCTAAATACAGCCATGTGGTAAAACCGTGGTGTTTTCACGCTATTCACCATAGCTGTCTTGTCTGCACGCATGCAGACAAGACAGCTTTAAGGTACATAATTATACACACAGAAGGTGAGAGTCAAACCAGGGAGCAAGGCGAAAACAGGAGCAGGGCAGAGTTCGCGGCAGCGTTCCCCCTCATGGTACCGATGAAGTGCCTAGCCGGTCCAGACACAAACACTCGTCGACGTCTGAGCCGAGCAGACAGTGAAAGCTAATGCAAACACAAGTCATGATGCCTCAGTCTGTAATCAAGAGCACTACAGCTCCTGTAATTACCTCTAAACATTCATTTGGATATTAACCTTAGGCCTCTGTGCTACACACTGGGAGGGGTGTGCTCCAATCCTTTAAAAAAAAAAGAAAAGGAAAGGTCCCACTCGCCACTCTGGATGTTTTGAGATCTTTCTATAACTTCAGAAACAATGAGAATACTAACAAATATGTTGATAACTTTGTTTTACAGAAACGTCTGAAAACCACATATCAGTCAGGAGGAACTTTTAGTTGATCCGTCACATAAAATCCCAACGAAATTAAAGCTAGGACTGTTAGCTTCTAGCTTTCATTCTTCAGCTGCCGAAATCACAGAAAACTTTTACGACCGCCTCTCTTTCCAGGCCCTCTCTAGGTTGGCACATTTCTCTTGAAGTATATACCATCCCACTCCCCCACGGCAAATCGCTGAGGCGTAAACTTTGACCTTTACCACCCTAAGTCCTCCATGACGAAGAAGCTCAGCAACAAGTCACCCTGACGGAGACCCGTGGATCTTTTTCTCTCCAGAGTTTACAAGGCCACGCCCAAATTTGTTTCCAACAGAACTTGTCTCCTGGTGCGTCACAATAATTTGCCGTACAGCTGAAAAGTTTTTAAACGGCAGTGTTGCGCCACAACAAGCGTCTACTACCTTCTGTCTGAGGCCTAAACTCATCTCTTTTCTTGGGCGCATGTGTTGAATTTGGTTCTTACCACAAAGCGTTCAAATGTTCACTGGTCCAAAGTTCTTCATGTGAGGTTCAATGTTGATTAATCGCTCAGGTGTGGACTTAAAGCTCACTGAATGCTCAGGTTTGTCCCAGATTTGGCCCGTCACCGTAACAAACTTTGCTGGACGATAAATTCTGCTAGAGATTATTGCGATAAAAATGATAATATTGTTGTTTTGAGACCATTTTCAAGCAATATAATGGGGATGGAAAAATAATGCTAGTAGAATCTCCTCAAGATTAGTAAACTTGAATTTCTAACCAATATTTAAGACTCTGTTTAGCTTCACGAAAACGACAAAACTGGGGCTTCCACAAACAAAACGGCCCTTCCAGCTGTTGAGACCAATGCAAGACTTTTGACATCCAGTTTTTGGTAGAAAAAGAGAAAAGAGGACGACACGAAAAACAAGCAATCATGCTACGGGAAAATATCGAGCTTATTGCGATTCGACGAATTATCAAAATATCCTGATCAACGGTCGTGGAAATATTGAGAGTTCTGCGTGATTTCATCAGAGGAGTTTATAATTCTGACCTCAACGCTACACATGTTGATCTGAACGCTCTGCAACTCTGGGGCTTCCAGAGACACAACTCCCCGAGAACCAAAGAAAACGATAAAGAAGAAGAAGACGACTTCCTTTTCACAGAGCTGTCAGCAAACCCTACAGCAATGCAGGTTTAATATCCTCACTTAAAACTAGGGACCAGTCGGTTTTGAAATGGAAACTTTCCAGAAGTAAGCAAACACTTCCCCACTCAGACACCTCGTCAGGTTTAACCGGTCTGATGATTGCCCCCTTTAAAACTCGTCACCACTCGAGCCTTAAAACATTTCGTCGTGACAGGCGAGGGGGGGGGGTGGGTGGGGGCTGCGACTCTTTCCAAGCAGACCGGGCAATTAGCATTGACTGAAAAGTAACTTTTCCCCAAGGACACAGCTGCTCCCTGCTCAAGTCAAAACACACACAGTTCAGGCTGTTTACTGCAGATCCAGCGCCGACATCCCAAGAGACAAAGACAGGCTGGTGAGATATTATGTCTCAAATCTGACGCACAGTGCTTTGAAAACATTGCCTATTTTTTTAAATTTTTTTTTATTTTCCCCACATTTTGTCTGCAGACATCATTTGTTGTATCAGGATTTTGTACAACAGATTAAACAAGTAGCATGTATAGTTAAAGGAGGTGTAGTTTCACTGCATGGAGCAAATACGTCGGTAAAGTTGTTCTCAAACGGAAAAAAAAAAAAATCTCTGTCCTACATACGAAGAGCTAAATGTGGATGAAAACGTAACACTGCAGAACAACCTGACTAGACAAATCCCCAATGTGAAATCATGCAGTGAGAATGCTTTTCTTCAGTAGCAACACGAAAAGACGGTCTCAAAAGTTTGTCGTAATATCTTCTGGTATTTATGCAATAAAAGTGATGAGTGAAAAAATAAAACAACGTTTCAAATTCATTGCAGTCCTTCTTGGCAATGTATTGCTGGGGCTGTGGCTGCATGCTGCTCAAGGAAAGCCATGCAATCACCTCTGTAGGTGATTGCATGGCAGGAAAGGAAAATAAAAAACAAAACAAACAATAGAACAAAGACAAACCGCGATGAAGAACAACTTACCGATCATTAACGAGACTACTTCAGAAAAACGGTTACAGGAAGACGTGTGATCTTACTGCTAAGTAGCACAAGGCGAACACACCTCAACATATTCTTAAAGATACGAGTGTTGATGCCAGCTGTGATGAAATTTATACTCCGTTTATTCACGCTGAGAATGTAAAACATTTCATTAACCTTTTAAAAAGGATAGACGTATGATATCAGGTTTCAGCGAAAAAAACAACCCCCGCTAACCTTCACCTGCGTTCCCCGGACCGATTGATGTGATCAAGTATGATTCAACAGATCACAAATTAGTGAAAATACACTGTAATAATTATTTAAAACCAAACCACAAACCAATGGGCAATTTATAAAAGTAGCCTTCATCAATAAGGCTACTGATAAACAAACAAGAGTGGAAACACTTTAGAACTGGAACATGTTGGCAAACCGTTGCCTTAACTTGTCATGATAAAGAAAGAGTGAACCTTCAGTGACAAGAAAAAAAAAAAAACAATCAGGTAGAGTTAATTGTTCTCACAATGAAACCACTCTTGTGTGATGATTGGCCACTCCAAGCTTAGCTCAAATCACAAGCGTGTCAGAATGGCCTAGTCAAAGTCCAGACTTAAACCTATTCGGGGCAAGGCTTTCTCACTGATACACACAGACGCTCTCTGTCCCATCTGACTCAGCCCCATCAAAAAGACATCGATTACCGTGTGCGAAAACCAGAGACTAAACCGCAGAGAAGAGGTGGATGAGGGGGGCTGAAGGCCATGTGAATAATTTAACCAGATATAGGAAAAAAAAACACAATGTTCTCTGACTCATCAACAACTTCTCGGGTTGACTCCAGCTCCAACATCGCCTTCGCTCCTCTCTGTTCCCGGCACCGCTTTGCTGACCCAACAAATCCCCCCGCACAGTCATCGGCCTGACCCAGTAACCCGCACGGCTCCGATCCGCTGCCCTCCCTCTGCTCAGAGGGTGGCAGCTCGGCCACCCTCTGAGGCCAGGCGTCGGCCAAGCGTGACGAGTCACGTCAAGAAGAGATGATTGGATCTCATTTATCTTCCTTGCATAAGAAGAGATGGCTGCCTCTTTTTTTTTTTTTTTTTTTTTTTTTTTTAAACACTGCCACTCAGTGTCCTCTAATGCAGCTTCATCCATTTAACCAAATGAGCTAAGCTGCAGAAGGGTATACAGAAAGAGTTTGAAAGTGTTTCTTCTTCTGCATGCGCGCGAAACTAAAACATAGGAATGGAAATGAAATGAAATGTTTGAAAAAAACAAAAACAAAAAAAAAAAACTTACCCCGTGGTTTCCTTTGAAACAGATTGATGTCTCATTTTGCAAAACTCCCTGCAGAGGAAAGGGAGGAAAAGGAAGGGGCAATTAATCTCAGCTTTAGTGCAAAGTAAATGCTCTAGGTTTTGCACAGTGAACACAGTCATGCTGTAATCAGTTCGGATGGAAGTTACACAATCAATAATGCTTCTCAAAGGTTGGAGCTAATTATGAGACAAAGCTTTTCAGAACAGATAAGCATCCGCGTTGCTGCACTGAGATCTTCTGACATTGATAGGAGTTTCAAAGAAACAGCTGAGCTGTTTTTTTTTTTTTTTTTTTTTTTTTAATTAATCACAGGGTTCTGTCCCACTTCCCCCGTGTGTCATCAGGGAGACTGGTCCAGCAGAAACAAGCAGTCTCAGACTGACAGCAGAGACTCTGCGGCGTTTGCGCGAATACAACACAAACGCAAACACGCGCAGCCCAGCGATATCACTAACGAGAAAGTGGAAACTTTTTCAAACGCGGGAAAAGAAAAGAAAAGAAAAGAAACACGGTCACACACGGCCCTTCTTAAAGAGGCACAAACACAAACAGGTTAATTAAGAACAATAATGGCGCACCGTGAGGTTTTGGTAGGCTTCCAGCGCTCTAATGGCCGTGTCCGTCAGCTTGACGTGGTACAGGGTGATGCCGGAGCCGGTTCTGGTCGTCTTTCCACAGGAGAGCCCGTAGCGGTGCTCCTGTCTGAGTGAAGCCATCGCTGGCTCTCTCCCCCCCACCCCGTCCTCCGGCTGGAGCAGCTTTCCTCTGTCAGCTCAGCGTCACGGCGCGGCGTCAAACTGAGGGACGCGTGTATGGCAAGACAGCTTATCACACAATACGTGGAGTTTTTCACGCCTGATGTTGACGCTGTAACCTTTAATAAACACTTTATTTGTTCACATCTTTGTCAAAACGGCCGTCGTGTTATTACGGTGCGCTATGAGACAGATAATCTGTGAAAAGGTTCATCCTCCTGAAATATATGTTGAAATGCTTCATTTAAAACACTGAAACAGAAAAAAAACCCTTTTAGTTTAATCTTTTTAGAGGAAATAATAAATATTCAGTTGACACTTATTTTTATTGCCCCTCAAGGCCGAGATGAAAGTGAAGCTATAAAACAAAAGAATACATTTTACGCAAATATTTATTGGTGACCTTTAGTTTTTGTTTTTTTGTTTTTTTTTTTTTTAGATTTACTGTTAATTATTTCTTAAAATCACATTATTTCGTTCTGTCCACGGGCATCCCTTCACCCCATAATACACAAATAAATAATGCAGGTTGGTTCAAAATAAAAATGAAAATGTCAAATTCCAATTTCGAGCCATTGTCATAAAATGTCCCTTCAGGAATCAGAGCCCAATTATTTTATGCTGGAATAAAAATGCTGCCATGTGTCAGAGTGGCTTAAATTGAAAGAATTATTTCCAATCTTTTCTTGAGATGCCGTCATTTTTGTCCTGGCCTGTTTTATTACTTTATTTTGAAAAAATAATTCTGTTGAACCAATAAGTAAATATCGCAGTCATTAGTTCATTTTCAGTCCATTTTTATGTGACATTATTATTATTTTTTTTTTTTTGTCAGTTTTATCCCTCAACAATTTTATTTGTTAATCAGGAGCTGAAACATGGGTCCATCAGCTTGAGGAACAGTATTAAAAAAAATATAGAAATTAATCGAAATACCTAAAAAGTTATTTGAAAAAAAAGAAAAAATTGAAATACAGCCAATACAGCGGAAGTAGATAACCAGACAACCACTTAATTGTCTTAATTTTCACTGAATCTTAACCTTTGTAATCTTCTTGTCAGTTTATATATCTCTGATTGAATCCTGCCCAGTAAAATGTGAAGTTAACCAAAAAGAAGTCTTCTAATAAAAATGTAATCTCTGAGGATGGTTTCATTATATGTTAAGATGGCCTGCCATACTTAGGCTCGTAAACATGAACTGTACTTCTAGTTGAGACTTTGGGCCTCAAATGCCCACTTACAGAGCTGTTACCAGTGACAACCAATAGCGTTGTGAATGTAATGCATTACCTGGAGATTTTAGAAGAAAGATGCAAAGTTGTGTTAGATGCAAACACACACACATGCACACACACACAAAAAACACTCATCCCATAGGGAAAAAATGTTCCTCCCTTCTTTTACTATCTCCATTTTAATGAGTACAGTTGGACAGTCACAGTGAACTCACTCATTCGGCTTGTCAGCTGTCACTTAGAAACTTTCTGACATTTGACCATGAAAGGGAAAATGAGATTAGATCAAAATCATTGGAGAAAAGACAAACATCAACCCGTCTGCAGGGTTAAAAAAACCCCCAAAAAACAAAAAAAATCAAAACAAAAAACGTGGATATCGCTTAGTCTCCCAAGAAGAGAGCAGTCCGATGTAAATACTCTGAACTGCTTCCCCTCTGAAAGCAGCCGTACAGTCAACATGGATCTGCTTTGCAGATGGTGGCTGCAGAGTAGCACAGGGTTATCAATGCTCTGCAACAAGAGTGCGTTTTCTCTGGGAAACAGGCATTCCAGCTCGATGAGCAGCAAATTCCTCCTGTTTCATCGCTGCTTTAAAAAAAAAAAAAGAAGAAGAAGAAAAGATGACACAGTCCTCCAATAGCAGACATCACGAAGGTGTACTTTTTTTTATTTTTATTTTTTTCCATTTTATTGTCCCGGATCACTGCGGGTTCTTTTCAAAGCTTTTAAGGGTATCCGCACGTCGTTTCGGAGGGGTTTTTACAGTCCAGCAGCCACGACCGGGAAGAATGACACCGAATCAAAGCACAACTTAAGTGCTTGCATAAACTGTGAGAAAGCAGAGGAGTGCGGGGCGAGATTGGAAAAGCAGATGAGTCTCACAAGTAAGCCTATTTAGTTAAATTGCTAAGCTACTGCCTAAATGAAAGTGTGGGGGTGGGGCAGGAGAGAGGAGGTTTACTGGCGGTCAGCAGTGGACAGAAGGTGAAGAGTCTTTGCACAGCGTCCTGTGAATGGGAGACTTCAAGGGGTGTGAACATTTCGTCACGTTACGACCTAAAACTCCAGAGTCATTTATTGGGATTTCTGATAAACCAACACAAAACACATAAAATTCAATCTTTTTTCTGTGTGCGTGCCATGCATTTATACTGTTAGTGCTGAACTATGTCTTCTGAAAGGTCTCTCTGCCAGCTTTGTGCGTCGAGAGAGTGACATTTTGCCCATTGTTCTTTGAAAAATAACTCAGGCTTAGTTGCAGTCTATACAGGAACGCTGTTGTCTAAAACAGGAAAGTTTTACGGGACCCGAAGCGATTTCTTTCTTTTTCTTGGAAAGTGGTTCTGGAGTGAGAATTTCAGAAAGCGGCAAACCTCCCAGAGGCCTGCCTGTCTGCCCTACATACCGCTCAGGTTGTTCACTTAAAGTGCCACAGAATATTCTAGAACTTTGTAAAAAAAAAATGCTGGATTGAGAAACTTCTGGAAAATCCAATGACACGCAATGGAAATCTAGAAAGTTATAGAACATTATATTACGTCTTAAAAGGCTACCGAATGTTCCAGAAAGTCCCATTTTGTTCTGTAATACCTTCCAGAGTGTTCTAGAGTGATCATTAAAATACATATGTTTTAGTCCGTAAACAGATGAATCATTCTGAGCAGTCCTACAACCTGTAGCCTGACCTATGACCCCAAACTCATCATACTTACGTACATAACAATAGCAATGCCGGACTGCAAGTTTGCGGTTGCCCTGCAGGAGCTGCACAACATTCAGCCACTCGTTTTCTTCTCGTGTTCATGCTGACCTCGCTTTATGCGCATGTACTCTTCTCCCCATTGAAAAACCCCGTGTTTTGGGCCCTTTGCAAGTGTTTTCATGTGAATGAAAAAAAAAAAAAAAAAAGAGAGATAAGCTTTGAACGTATATTTAGAAATCTCCCCACAGCTTCTCGTTTAGACTTACATCTGGGCTTTGACTGGACCATTTTAACGCACAATTCTAACTTGGGTCTTGAGTTAAAGCATTCGATTGTTACTTCTCACCCACTTTCATTTCCCTGTAGAAGAAAAGCATGGAAACAGAATGACTTTGCAAAGCAACGTGTCATATTCTTGGAAACGTTCCAATTTTGGAAAACATTTATTTTTAGAAGTCTAAAACATGTAACATCTTATTTTTACTTTGAAGAACTGCTCAATGCTTTTGCTGCATGAATCATGAGTGCAATAGGAGATTAAACCGTTTTTGCCCTTCCTTCCTCGTCATATTCTGTTCTGCCTCATCTCGGCTTACCATCTGCTGCATACCACTAATGCACACCGACCCCCCAGGGAGCCACGTCCCACACCTGAGGTCGATGACTCACAAGACACCTGGAGCAAGTCCACAGCTCAGTCTATTTATGCAGTGTTTTTGTTCAGCGGTGGCAGCGCTGAAACACCTCCAGCCACCTGCAGAAGGTTCCAGTGAGGAGGAAGCCAGCGATGGAGACACAAGAGAGAACGTCGTGACGGTTCTAATCTGGAAACACGCACGTTACGCATTCGCTATTAAATCCTGCAAGCATCAGTGGATCTGGAAGTTTCTCCAAATGGGTCTGGAGGGCTTCTTCTGGTCAGATCCAGAATGTTCTGAAGCAACATCCACTGCAGAAGAATTGTGAGATAACATCAGTTCCCACAATGCAGCAGCTTCACCGGTGAGTCAGATATTGTCCCTGTAACGAGGCCCGGGGCCGCTAACCTCCAGTTGAGATAGAAATCAACAGCAGATGTCTTTTAAGCTCATGGCTGGGGGGGCTTACAAGCCCCCCCAGCCATCTCTGTTCTGGAGGCCTACATGCATCTGATGTTGGCTGAGGGAACATTTGTTGAGGTAAAGCAAACTGACTTCATGCTATCTTTTTGGAGAAAAAGCTGGGAATGAGCTGGGAATGAGCAGCAGTGGTTTCCACTGAATGCTTAAAATGAAATTTAACAACGACAAAAACAACAACTGGATTTTGCTGTTGAGCAGAAAGCTTGCTTAAAAAAAAACAACAAAAAACTGAACATGGCAAAAAAAAAAAAAGTTCGCTCACTTCTGAATGTGAAATCCAAACATTACATTTATCAGACACCAGCTGCGTTTCCATTGACCATATAACTGCGCAATTTGACATTTTGAAAATAAATTTGCTTAAAGGAAACACGGAGATTTAAAAGGGAAAAACTCGTTTTTTGATCAAAAAGTTCAATAAGGTGATTTTTTTGAGAGATTTAAATGGAATTTGGTTCGTTTCGCAGAACTGCAACGGAAACACAAGAGTCACATGATCAACAACCGGATGTTTCTGCTGGCGCAAATCACAAAGAAGACGACAGGAAGTAGTAGGGATATCATGGTACGGCACGTTTTATAATGACTTCTAGCATGAACAAACTTATTCGCCTACAATTGTAGGTTATTATTGAGGGGAAACATTGCAATAGCGAAATTGAAGGTTTTTTGAATATAAAAAAATTAAAAGCGTTTTCAAAATTCCCCCTTTTTGTTTTTAGCTCTACTTTCATCCGTAAAACCTGTGGCTGCAGGATGTTCAGAGTGGCGAGCTTTGCCGGGGGTTTTTTGTCAGTCGTAATGCTTTGCATGTTTACCTGAAAGCTGAGACTTTATGAAAACTTCACAAAAGAGTTTAAGCTTGCTGAAATTATTTATTAATTGCATCTTCAGGCCATGAGTTGCTTGTTAAGGGATAACTGAGCAAAGGTGGGTGAATTCACATTCTGCAAACTAAGCACATATAATCACATAATCATCTACAAATGTGAGCATCTCTGTCCAAACAGATGTTTTTGGTAGTTTTCTTCCTGCTGGTGTTAGATACGACAGGAAGAAGAAATAAATTCGGGTGATCCAGCACTCGGAGAAACGATAATAAACTAAAACGCTCCGTCTTGGACACTCTTGGCTGTTTGTTGTTATTAGACGAAGTCCATCCAAGTCCGGTTTCTTAGGAGAAGTTGGCAGGAAGCGTTTTGTCTCTGAATCACACAGCTGGCTTTGGTTTGCAGAGTTTCAGCTAAACAAGCAACCCAAACTGTGGAACAGCGTCTTCTGTATAGATTGGATCAAAACGAAGGTGTCTGATGGTAAATTCAGCAAATCCAATTCAGCGCAAAATTCCTAAACCATGAGTCAGTGGTGGAGAGTTGATGATTTGATTTTTTTTCGTTTCTTGGAACGCCAGAATATGAATGTTTACGATCCCGAGTTGTACTTTTTGTTTTCTTTCCTCCTGTTTGTGCAAACCAGTCGACTTCTCTGCGTTTCGCCAACAGGCTTTGAGTCTGTTTTCCCGTGGAGCCGTTCTAATAAAACGCACAAGAACAAGAAATTGCAAAACAAAATTACTCAATTTCTTCTCAAACGAGACTGCACCGTGCTGCGAAATGATAAAACAGCTGGAGTCAAGGTTAAGGGCACGTATCGCTCACTTAATGACCTTTTAAATCATGGTTGTGTCGGTTATTTAGTACTTTTTCATTTTCTATTTGATTGTTTTTAAACTGTATTTCGCCTCCTTTTCTCTACAACACAACAAAGAAGCATAAATTACTTGTTAATCCGCGTGTTTAAAGGAGAAAATAATTCGCCTCATGCTAAAAATGGCACTCTGTTTTGGTATGAATGAAGATGTGCCTGAAAAAAAAGATAAGCCTTTTTTTTCTTTTTTTTTTTTTTACATTTTTCTAACTATTTCATTCAAAAATATCTGAGACAATGGACGCTAGCCCCGTCCTCCTGTCCCACTGACTTTCTTTTGCATATCTGCTGTTCGGGATGGCCCAAAAGAGGAGCTGATAAAGAACGCTGCAGAGCTTCTGAGAAATGTTATCAAATGTGTCAAGATGCTCGACACGCCCTCTCTAATGCGGTCAGCGTCTCAACTTATTTATCGAATGACAGAAGCAAGGAGGCCGACTGAAGAATTTGCCATTTCTCCAGTGAAAGTGATGAAAGTGCTGCGTCAGATGATTGCAATGCAGGAGAGTCAGATACATTTTATATGGATTTGAAGGTGATTTTCATACTGAATAAAACACGGTGACAACCAGGTGCTTCGGCGTATTTTTCTGGGATTTTCTGCTACTGATCAACACAAAGTGGTGTGCAAATGTGAAAGAGGAAGGAAAGTCTCAAACAGTTTCCATACAAAGCTCTGGAAAAAATGAAGAATCCACTGGACTGCAGTTATTCCACCAAATATTGATTTCTGAGTTAAAACATTGGTATTATTGTTTCTAAATTAGTATGAACTTGTTTTCTTTGCATTTTTAGAGGCTTAAAAGCACTGCATCTTTTTTAGTTATTTTAACCTGCAATTAAATATTAAACTTTTGCTTGGAATTTCAGAGAAATGTTGTCAGTAGTTGATAGAATAAAAGAAAAATGTTCATTTTACTCAAACATTTACCTATAAAAAGTAAAATCAGAGAAACTGATCACTTTAAGAGGTCTCTTAATTTTTTTTTCCTGAGCTGTGCATTTACTCGTAAAAATTGAAACATTAGTGGGGAATCTACAGATATGTCAGGGCTTCAGGTCCTGATGTGGAAAAAGGGGAAAGCTGTACGGCACATGGAACTGCTGGCTGAGTTCGTAGCGATGGGATTTGTTTTGTTTGTTTGTTTGGGCTTTTTTTTTTTTTTTTTTTTTACAGATTTCGCTTGAATATCATTTATTTTTTAAAATAATTGCTGTCTTGGGTCACAAGCAATACATAGTAAATAAATAAAAAATTTCAGAGGGGCACTTTTTGTCCTGAAGAAAAACAGCACACGCTGTTGCACGTATCCCACTCAACTGAAATCTGCGATTTTTTTTTTTTTTTTTTTAGTGAAGGTTTGGCACACAGAAAGCCTTTGATTTAAGAAAGCCACATGGAGCTGTGTTGCAGTTTGCCAAAAACTATATGAAGAATCCAGCAAACATGGAAAAAGCTGCTCTGCTCAGATGAGAGCGAAAGAGAGAAAAGAAACACCTTGCATCAACTTACACAAGAATGGTGGTGGCAGCATCATGGTGTGGGGATTGTTTTCTTCTGAAGGGGAGCTTGCAAAGTCCTGGACGGTAAGGAAAGAATATTTATGTGTTCTTCACTACACATGAGATGGCCTAGTTAAAATTTAGGCATAATTTTAAAAAAGTCTGACTTTTCTAAAGTTATTTAAAGTTTTAAAAATGGGTTAAAAACTTCAGTCTCTATTAGTGTAAAACTGATCGAGTTACATAGTAAAACTTGTGTTTCCTTTATTGGTAAAATCCTAATAAAACCTATCAATGAAAAGCACACGAAGACTTATAACAAGTAAAATTTTTAGAAGAATTGTTTAGGATTTATCTAACAAGATTCTATAGTTGTTGCTTAGTGTTAATTCAACATATTTGCACTAGAAACTAGACAAAAAAAAATAAAATACTTGGTAAAATTTTGTGTTTTTGCGGCGTCTCAGCTCTGCTGCAGCCTCTTTATTAGTCTCGTTTCTGTAGCTCCCCAAATATGTAAAGTCTGAATCGAAATCAGTGAAGTATTGTTACATTAAGCTCCCCTCAAGGCTTCTGTGTTTCAGACAGCGGAGGAATTTCAAGGCCGTGTGTTTACTTGTGAGGCCTGGCAGGGTCACGACCTCGTAGTGTCTGCGCCCCCGCCCGAACGCCACCCGCTCCATCCTCCTCCTCCTCTGGGATTTCTACGACCTGAAGGAAACGTGTCTATGTAAGAAATGTTTTTGTTTTGCAGAACGTGATGAGATTTTATCTTTCGCTCTGGTAAGCGCAGCAAAATGAGTCACGTTTGCTTTAACCGGAGGTCTTTTCGAATGCAATCAAATAATACAAATATTTTTTTTCATTCTAAATCGCAATGTCAGATAACTGACCACTGGATCACAGACGTTTTGCAAAGTGTGTTTTCAATTGACAAGGCTGCTACGATTTCACCTTTCTGGTTTTCTAGTCATCCTGCTGTGTGTGTCAACTTTAGCATTTCTCAAAATGACGACCTGTTATTGGCATTTTTATCAGTTTTTGGGGAATGAGGGTTTGATACATAATACATTGAAAAATTTAAATCTTATTGAAAGTCCTTTTGTTACAGGAGGTTCATCACAAAGTAAAACATTATATCGACTAACTATGTCACCCTTCTATGTTCATCTGAGCTCCAGTGGGTTGACTGCATGACAGACTCACTCAGGTTGACCGTATTCATTCTAACAAAAGAGAAAATCAAGTCGGTGTTTAGCATCAGCCCAGCAGCTTTTGCACCTATACATTCCATAAAATACAATAAATGAACAAGCTAGAAACAATTGCTTCCAATGAGCTGTTAGCAGCAGTTAGCAGCTATAATTTTAAACATAACTAAAATGCACAACATCAAAAATGTTCAGTTGAAAACATATGGAGGGATTGTTTGTTTGTAAACACAATGGATGCGCGCCTCATGACAGCAGAAAGAGCCGGGGAGGCCACTGGTTGCTATGGTTACCCACAGTATTCTTGCTGTTTTAGCATCAGCTAGCTGCTAGCGTGTCGTCAAGTTAATGTACTGCTGACGGAACGTGATGCCGACTGATAATCCCTCGATACAAAACATAGCAAAAATAGTCATGAAAAACTGCACGCGGTTAAATTTGTCTAAAATGTTATGATAAAATATAATACTTGTAAAAATGTTTGAAAGCCTTTATTTCTGTTAACTGTGAGAGCTGCAGCTCGGTTCAGTTGGGGGCCAAAACTGCAACATTTATTACCTTTTCTGCCGTGTGGTTCACATTCACACTGCACTGTGTGCAACAAAGAGCAGGTGAGTCATTTAAATGTAGAAATATCGCTTATAAGATATTATAATATATCGTATATATGTATTTAAACTATTCAGCCTCAATTTGTAGTAATAACTAGAACAGCTCCAGTAAGTAACGGTGTGAGGTTGACCAGTACTGGCTTTAGATCAGTCTTTCTCAAACTGTGGTCACGGACTACTGGTGGTCTGCAGGTTCCTATTAGTGGTCTGCAGGCGAGTTACTTTGTGTAAACAATCTTTTATTTGCTGCGACGAGAGCTCAAAGCGCAACGCTGCAGTTCACTTACCAAAGGATTGTTTTTAAAAATAATAGTGGATAAATGCAGCGGATATGGAAAACCACAAATGCAAAAATTCAATCATATGCAAATCTATTATTAATCCCTTCATGCTAAATAAATAAAATATATTTATTATTTAAATATTTAGATGATATAATGTACATCACAATAGATCAAAGAAGTTCTGATGCTTAAAATGCCTGAATCTCAGTGCATCAGTTGGGATCCAGACGGTTCTTGGAGAGTTGATTTTGTGCAGTGTAAAAATGTTCAGTATTTCAAAGGCGCTTGTTCCCTTCTTTCTCCCGCTTGGTTTCTGCCTTGGATACGCGGTTACCACGGGAATGAAGAACTTATGTGACCATTTTTTTCCTGGGAAAGTTTTGGACAAAGATTGTTCTCAGAATGATGACAGCGATTTGTTTTGGGAAGGATTTTCATCCGATACCAAAGAACAAACCGACCCGGCTGGGGAGGTTTGTTCTGAAAAGGCAACCGATGTCTGTGGGACCACAGACTGACCTGACTAAGCTCTCACAAGATGGTACTAAGGATCAAACCGTCAGTGAACAATCTAACCCGGCTGTGGAGGTTTATTCTGCGGCTGACCTCACACCCAAAGCTTTCGGTGAGCTGACGGCACATGTTTTGGCCCCATCGATTCCTTCTCTGGTTGTGCCAGACATGAGTTCTCGGAAAGGCACATTTACGAGTGTCTTTCAGTTACCCGGAGGAAATGGAGTTGACAGAGACATCACAGCCACTGATTCATCGCAAAGGCCGTCTCTAAATGGTAGTCACCGTCGTCTTTGAGGTAAACCGTTTCCCAGGAAGGCACGTTAGCAAGTCAGGACAAAAAGTTGGCTCTGATATCGCAGATGTGGAAAGGATGGCACCTGAGATCTTCCCTAAGTTCTCCAACGAACTTGAAAATAATTGGTTGAATGCCACTCTCCAAAGTGTCCTGTAGATACTTTGAAGGTCACCAGGAGGCTTCTCGCTAGGGAAAAGGGTTTTCCAGAGGCTTCATCCCTCCCCTGCTGTGCAAGTCTCCTCCTCTCAGCTGCCATCAGCCTGGCAAATACTTTTCCCAAAATGAGATCGCTCCAGTTCTTGTGGAGCTGAAGGAGAACAAACGGCCATCACCAGATGGAGAATTAGACTTTGACATGGCATATTTACTGGACTCTGTGTTGATTTGGTTGGATTCACTTGGTGGTAACACGGATTGGGATCTATACAGCGTAGAAACATGGAGGGAATACAACTTCACTTTCCCAGAGCCCCTGAGCAATGGCCCTGTGGTTGTCATCCCGTCGACAGATTTTCGAACCAACATAGCTAAGGTTTTCAGGACTTGGATGAGTGTGGGAGGGAAAAGTCGTTGTTATGGCTGCTGGTCGAGGTTACAGAGAAAACCCAGCTTGACTGATAACTACATGCTGGTGTTTTTTTCTGCGAAGGTCGACCAGGGTACGCCCCATAGTTCCCAATATCGCCATTGATGTGCCTGGAAAATGTGGAAAGGAGCAGTACAATCTGTCCTCTTCTCTGTGGGGGTTCATAGCCCACCCACTTTTACACCTATTTAATACAGAGGCAACAAACCCTGAAGGCTGACAACGAACATGTCTCGACTGCAGTCAGCCATTGCTTTGAAGACGTGTACCTAGGTGGATTTCTTTATATTTATGAGAAGATCAGAATTTAAGAGAAACACCAGGACGTCACACCGTGCTTTTGGAGGGGAGCTAAAAATATTCAATTAGGAAGATGAAAAATCCCCCGAAGAGGATAATAAGTGACCATTTTGAGGCTGGAGAAATTTGACTGAGACCGAACATGTGTCCTGATGTGTTCAGTGACTTACATTTATGGAATAAATGGGTGAAAAGATTTGACAGGTCTCCTGTTGGCAGGTTTCTCTCTGGGCACTCTGCCAGTTTCAGGATTTCAGGTTTTTTGTTCTCAAAACTTTTAATACTTTTATTCTTGTTATTGACAGACTATTGACGTGAGATCTCAGGGGATAATGTTTCACAAGTAAGATGGACATATTACCATTTAAATTTTGTGAATAGAATATTACTATACCGTATTTATGTCCACCAGCAAAATGCTATAGTGCTTGGCGTAATACCGGGGTTCAGGGCACCCATCCAGCCCTCTGTCGGGTTCCTGCGGCCTCCAGTCGACCATCTGAGGCCTGGACTGCTCCACCAACGCTGGCCGGTGCCGCCTCCAGTGGTCCGCCATTGTCCTTGACCCAAGCTGCTTTGTCGTCGCCCGCCGGACCTTACCCGAGGAAGGTCCAACGATGCCCACCAAACTGCCCTCTGGACTGTTCACGGCAGGCCCCGCCTTTACTGTGCTGTTTTTTTATTTGGACTTAGTTTATTCTATTTTTGGTTCCCTGGACTCTGGCTCCCTGTCCTGCACCCCTCCACCCACCCTGGTTGAGTTTATTTTGTTTTTGGACTTTTTGGGTGTCTGTAACTCAAATCCTACAGTCACCCCCCCAGGATTTGAGTTTTTCTGTGAGTTTATTTTAGGTTTCTATGTCTATTGAGCCAGTCAAAGAGCAATGAGCATGCTCTGTGTGCTCTTAATTTCTTGTTTTATTTATTTGCCAATTAAATAAATCAAAATATTTTTTAATTAAATAAATAATACCTACGGCAGTGTACGTACAGCATTACAGAAGCAAAGAACGGCTCTCAGTGAGGCTTCAGTCCTAAAGGACTTAGTAAAGATCCGTTCAGAAGAATCGGATCATTCGTGAATGTTATGTCACTATATAGCAGACTTTGGTCACAGCGTTGTCCCATATATGCGACACCTCAGTCAACACCTCCACACAATGATTCAGCGCATTTATTTCATCGCAGACGCAACATATGTGTAAGTGTCTCTAAAATAATTTATGTCATGAAAAAAACGTATGTTTTATTTCTAACAATTAGGATAATGTATTTAAAGTTGTTCACCTTTTGAGGTTGGTGTAAAATGATTGAATTTTACTTCGTGTCTTACTGTTTTATGCTGAACGTTATGGTGAGATTTGTGCGCATGTGAATGAACAGAGCAGGAGCAGAAGCCTCGTGTCTCCTGTAGCTGTCAAGGTATTTTGTAGTTACGTTTGTAATATTTTGTAAACTTATTGGTTATGGTGTTTTAATTACTTAATGTTTTAACTTAGAGTGGACAACGAAGACTTAATCTGTTACAAACCTGGAAGTGGCAGGCGGCCACGAGGTAACTTTTGTTTAAGCTCGTAAAGCTTTGTCTTTTATTTCTATAGTTTTCACGGCCTTTTAATAAAGAGTCCGTGTAATGGAAAGCCTGCCAGTGTTGTCACTTTGCAGCTACAGTATGTGTCTCTGTACAGCTAGCTTTGCTAACATCGCGTCCACATAGCTTACCTTTCTTTAAGTTTCCTTTTAAAGGATGCGCTGCTGAATGTATATGTCGCCATATCTGATGATTTATGTAGCGGGATTCTATTTCTGACATCGACAGACATCTTCTCCTGCTCAGAGGAAACCACTGCGCATGTCTTGGGGCTCCGCGTGCGAGTGAAAGGAGGAGGCCATGACAGACACACGCAGTGAGTCACGTTATTGCTTGGATTTTACAGATTTTACTTGAACTTCACATGTTAACGGAAAAACGCAAAACAGTGCAATGCGACTTAAATGTAGCGAGTAGCGGTCCCATCAAAGCAGAGTGGCTTTGACGACTGCACGGATGCCCGTCTAGAATGATTATTTAAAAATATATAAAAGGAATAACATCTGAATCTAGTAATAGCCTAATGTAAACACCGTGCTTATTGAGCAAGTATGACCTGTTCGGTTCACACGTGGGACTGGGGCATTTGTTTTCAGGGACTTCAAAGTGAGGCAGGGTGCAAACTTTCCCACAAAGGAACACAATCGCACGTGGGGAATAAACATTTATTCCCTCTCTTTGGGACTGCGCCATGCCAAGCACTTGTCGCCAAGCGGCCCCAGGTGTTTTCACCGTTTTGCAGAGAGTACGTCAGGCTCTTGGTGTTCACCGCTTTTACAGCCAAGGCACAGGTGTGGGTAAGAGACGAGGCTCGTGTTCGGCGGTCGATCTCGACCTCGTAAACACTCTCGTAACGTCTCCCTCAGACTGTAGCTGCCGCTTTGGAAAAACGTCTGGATTGAATCAGTCTGATTGTTCACGTTCTCTTGCTTTCCGTCACTCCCTCGCCAACCACATGGTGCTCAAAGCAAGGAAGAAAAAAAAAAAAAGTCATTGGAGGTGAGACGGGCTAGTGTCTGTTTATTTACAGCTTAACTGTCATAATTGCCCCCATTTCTGATGGAAAAGTCAGTCTGGTCTGGAATAAGCAGCCTCTCTGCCAACACACACACTAGACAACAATAAATGGTGGCCACCTCCTGGAACAGGCTTGGGTAACTGGGAGCAGAAGCCAATTTCCTATAACCACAGGGACAGAAAGAAAGAACAGCCCAATAACACCGAGACGCCAGACTACTCAAGCTTTTTATGCACGGAGATCAGAAAGCAGCTGTTTCTGAAACCGCAGTGTCATTTTTCACATTTAAAATCCAAATGTTTATGGTAACAAAAAATAAAACAAGGTAAATGTTTGTGTTTTTTTGGGGCGGGGCGGGGGGTGCTATTGTCTTAAATAACCAATGAACCAATTGCATGCATTCACGCCTTGAAGAAACAAGAAAGGGCGGAGAAACATTTTGACCTAGTTAAAGTATATGAAGGGTGACTTAGGCCTACTCAGAAAACAAAAGTGCTGCAACAAGGAACAGCCTTTTGCTATGAAGGCTCAGATAAATATTCATTGCAGTACAACCACAGAGAAGAAAAAAACAAAATTTGGCAGAAACCAAGCATTCCTTTTGTATTATTACTTACAGTACTTACTGTGAGCTAGCATTGCTGGGAAGGAAGTTAGCCCATTCACTTTAGAGGGGCGGTATTATGTAAAAATTAACTTATTTGAGCTTTACATCATGTTATAATGTTACTTCCTCATGAAAAAAGCTTTGACTCTTTCATGCATGATTGAGAAATCCTGGGTGCCTCAGCATTTGATGTCACAAAGCCCCGCCTATTTCCACAAAGCTCCGCCCTAGAGCTGCAGTTTCCAGCTGAGCTTCACATTCCAAACTCTGCTCCTCCAAACTATCAGCAGAAATGAGCAAACACCTGGTTGAAATGCAAGTTTGCTGAGCTTTTTATAAGAACTACTTCCCAGTCCAACAGTGCTGAGAATAGTTGAGAGGTAGTGATGATGTCTAAAGAGCAGGAGCCTCTTAAAGAGACAGTTCCAATTTCAAGGCATCAAGTCCAGTTTCTTATAAGTCATGTTTGATACATACAGCGTTTTTAAGACAACTGAAGGTAACAAAATTACTTGATTCTGCTGTAAAATAGCAAAACTGCCTCTTTAAAACTCAGTTGAGTCATTGCTTCATAAGTTAAATTTTTTTCCCCCCCAATGTATTGACCATTTTGAACAATACCGTGTAGTGCTTTGGTGCTTAATAGTCAGGAAACAAGAAACTTCCTCTTCCTTTGGCTGTGAGTCATTTGCTGCTTGTATTTAATCTCGGCCTACAAAAGATAAAAACCAAATTTCCTTTTAATGACAAAATGTTTGCACAGTTCATGCCTGGATTTTCCTCATAGTATTTCAAGGAAACCAAGATCAACCAAAGCAAAAAAGACTTAGGGAGACACAGTCAGGCAGAGGACACAGGAAACAAATGGAGCTATTCAGCCTGAATCGTGTGTCACAATGCCCCAATCAAAGTAAAGACCTTAATCTAGACATAAATCTGAGACAAAAGTTGAGAGATTTCGT
This sequence comes from Poeciliopsis turrubarensis, assembly GCA_010277015.1. NCBI lineage: Eukaryota > Metazoa > Chordata > Actinopteri > Cyprinodontiformes > Poeciliidae > Poeciliopsis > Poeciliopsis turrubarensis. The sequence goes on along the minus strand of VMRN01000045.1, from coordinate 117,475 downwards.
TTGAAAAACCATAATTTATTTTCCACCTCACAATGAGGCACTACTTTATGTTCTATGACATTTATGTCAATACAACTCAATGATTATTGAGATTTTTATCTGAAATGTCACCAAATACTGCAATAGATGTATAAGTTGGTATTTTGTCACTGCACCAGTGACACCACTTCAGTCGAAACTATATTTTCTAAATGTAACAAACGTTAACAACCCTTCTAAAGCGTTAATAACAACATTATAACATGATATAACATATTAACGCTTTGCATTTCTTTCTCAACTACAAATCCCTTAAAGAATATAATTATATATTAAACAAGCTGTTCTTTTTTTAATCGAAGGATTAATTTTTGTCTGGCTTTGATTCTTTGTCCTGTTCTCTTTTCCACAATAGTCTGCCTTAATTTTCTCTTATCCTGCGCTACAGAGGAGTCATGCAGTTTGGGCAGCCCTCTGAATAAGATAATGTCTGCCTTCCTGATGACTCACCAAGACTTCACAGCTAGCCCACTGCTTTGTGAAAGAGCCGGACCGTCCATTTCACCGCCACGAAGCCCGGGATGAGACGGCTCCGACCCTGCAGCTGAACGGTGGGAGCAAAACGAGCGGCATTGAACTCCCGAGATAAGTCGCTCGCCAGCTCATTTTTGAACTTTCAAGTCCTTTGGCTTTCAAGTGCGATTACCTTTGTTGTGACACATAATGCAGCTCCTGACAAGGTGATGACTTTAATCAGCCTTCAAAGGCGACGGCATCATGTCGGTACAAGACCCACGCCCACTCACAAAGTGAATCCTTTGCTCAGATGTGTTCGCCTTCCTCTGGAGCAGAAGAGAGCTGAAATGAAATCTGCTCACCATATGACACTCCAAATGACTGCGGATACACTCATCTGCACTGATCAAGAGGAGAGGCGAAAACCGCACTTTGGGGCTCACCAGCCAACTGTTCTGGCATCTTAACACTCTGCTATTTCGGCTCACGAAATGAAAAGTTCCCACCTGTGGAGCGAGTATGTGGTATCGTTGTTTTCTCGTTACATGAAAGCTCTCAGTAAGGATATTCTGTGTGCTGTTTGGACAAAAATGAAACACCGGGTTAAATCATCCGCATTAGACCGGTTTCTTTGCGGTGAAAGAGCCCTGGGAGACGGAGACGGACCACAGTTCCTCGCGGCATCTAATTCCGCCCTTCATAATATTTGTCTCCACATGTCCTCTTTGGGAAAAGGCACTGTGGATATTTGTTACACCTCACACTGACAGTAATGGGCCTCACTGCACAGAACCGGCGCTCTGCTCTCTCCGACCTCCCCTCTGGTCCCGAGAGCCGCGTCTCAAGATGGGTAAGGGGCTCCCAGGTGTCCTCCCTCTCAGCTAATTGAGGGCTAGTTAAGGCAAGTTGCTACGGTGGAGACTCTCACGTGTGAGATGCTACTTTTAGTATCCCTCTTTTGAGAATACTGCCGTGGTTAGGAACATTTATATTTATAATGTGCACACAGAACGTGGCAAAAGCAATTCTTTAGTTGTTGGACCAAACTGAATGAATTCATTTCAAAAACATGAGGGTTTTTTTTTTAAATTTATTTTCATGCACACCCCTTGATGAAAGCATGTTTTAATTATTCCACAGCTGGTCTTTATGGGTGTTTTTGATTGTCATCCTGTCAAAACACCCATTTGGTGTCACATTTGAACCATCTACATATTTAATTGTGATAAAATAGAAGATTTAGGAGCTTACCCTCTTTTTTCATTATTCCACCAATCCTGGGCAATGCACCAGTACCACTGGCAGCAAGCTCGCTCTGGTTAGCCCACTTTCATCGAACTCTGGTTTGTTTGCCTTGAAAGTCCGGTTCGCTTTGGGAGGTGTGAATGCGCATTAAAACTTTGATGCAGACCAAAAAAAAAAAAAAAAAAATGGTGTTTTACCAAAGACGTAAGAGAAATCTCACAACTGTTGAAATCTGACGCTACTCCATCTTTGTTTACATTTTGTGAAGGACGAAATTGTGCTCATATCTTCTTCTGAGGTTTTTCTGTCGTTTACTTTTGGTTCTTGGTGCAGCGCCGCCACAGGTGAGAAGGTGATCAGTTTGGTTCGTTTGACACACTGCAGTGTGAAAGAGAACCACAGCAGCTGAAAACCGGGACCAAAGTTGCAACCGAGTCTAATAAACTATCGGGTATGAAAACATTCTAAGCCACTGGTCTTATCCACGGTGATGTAAAAACTAACTTTCCTGTTGATGGGGATTCTGGTGTTGCGTGTTCCAGTTCATGCCAGGCATGCGCTTTGCTTCTTGGATTGTTCCTGATCATCTTGACCAATTACATTTCATTTGATAATGACCCCAAACATCCATCCAAATTAGTTTTGAAACGGTTCAGTCAGGCTACCATTAAGCCTTTGGAACCCACGTCCTTATCAGAACCCTTGAAGAATTTTTAATCAATACTTAAAAGTCTCATCTTTGTGCCAGGAAAAAAAAAAAAAAGAATTCTGCCAATTCCGCCGTAACGAGTAGTCAAATATCCAGCCAGAATAAAACCAGAAGCGTTTTTGTGGACAAGTACTCAGAATGATTGCATGTGCATGTTCAAACTATGATGGACCATAAAGTGGAACCTGTGCACTCAAATCTTGTTTTTCCACACTGTTTAAGCTGTTACATGTATGACTAAACTTCTCATCCCAACTTCATTGTCCGAGTCAGCTTTAGAGGAAAAACGTTGTTCCTCCCAAGCTGAGAAAGACCAATTGCTGGTGTCCCCGTCGTGGCCATTACAGTTCATCATTCACATGCAAGCGTTAGTTCAAGAGTTGACCAAATGACTCCGGGCCTCCGCTGCCACAGATAATGCAAGCATTACATTTCAGATTTGGCTTTGCCGCTTGTTTTGCGCAAGCTTTTTAGACATAATACACGTTTTAAATGGGAACATTGCATACGGCTAATTTGTTTTGGCTTCCCGCTGTGCTGTGCTGTGCTCTGTTCCGCCCCGTCTACGTTTTGCGCGGGGCTCTCACGTGCGTACAGAGTGTTCCCGGCGGAGTCTGCGATGTTTTCCAAAGAGATTAAAGTATACGGTGTACTCCGCGTGCAGAGTGGGAAGCCGTCAGTCGCGGCATCTTTTTGTCTGGACGCTGCTCACATGTGAGTCAGTCCGGAACTGTGAGGCTGAGCTCATCCGCCGCGGGAGGATGAAGACAGGACAGATAAAACGACATAAAACAACAAAAAAATGAAATCAGTGTAAGTCTGTGACAGAGAAATGGGGGGGGAAACAATTCGTGTGTGAGTGTGTGTGTGTTTACTGCAGTTCTGGTTCAATTATCCTTGTCCAAATTGAATTTGTGATGGGACCATCTAACCTTGTCGGAGGTACTTGGCCTGATCCAACACACAATCCACTGTTTTGTAGTCCACCTTATTCTGAATGTCCTGCATTAGTTGAATAAAGCCCGCTGCCTTGGCAACCGCAGCCATAAACACATTATCCCGACAATGTCATATTTCTCTTCAATAATTGTTGCTGTAAGAGCAGATTTGATGTTGGTTTTCTGTCAGCGCTGCAAATGGAAATACCTCCAGAGTTCATTGGCAGCCTTGGTTTAGATTCAGTTAAAGTAACAAAATGATTTGTGTGTTTAATTTGCAACTAATCCATATGGTTAGTTGCGAAACTGACCATATAAATGTTTTTTTTTTTCTTTTTTGCATGCTCATTTTGTGTGTGCACCACAACCAAAAACTTCAATGTATTTCAATGGGAATTTATGTCATAAAAGCGGTCAACGTAGCGGATAGCTGCGAGTGAAGGAAAAATAAAAACTGAATGTTAACAAATGAGACGAAATCTGAACCTGCAAGAAGAAAATAGTTTGAACAAATCTCGCAGTGTCAGTGGCAGTGTCATGCTGCGGGGAACAGGAACAGTTAGAACTGAGGGGAAGATGAATGGAGCTAAATACGGGATGATCCTGGAATCAACTGCTAAAGATTTGGGAGTGGAGTGGATATCCACCTCTCAGCAGGATAACGACCTTCCACAATATCTAGAGTTTTTTTTATATTTATATTTTTTTTAATATATCATTTTAAATATTTTTAGGTACCTGCAACAACTGGAAGGGCCACAATGGTCTAGTCCAAGGCCCTTCAGTCGAAACAGCCATTTTGCTCTCAGTCTTATTAAACAAAACTTTGCTTAGGATGGTAAATATCTGATCATCTTTTGGGAAAAAAAGGGCGTTTATAATTTTTTTACTAAAAACAATGAGTTCTAATTTTCAAAGAACTGTCATTTTATTTCTGTTTTTAGGTTTGAAACAAAGAAAGATGCACAGAAAAATTGCAACGACGTAAATGTATTTATTTTCTTTCATGGGATGTTGTTATCACTTGAAAATGCAATTATAAAACCTCTTATTTCCTCTTGAGTTTACATATTTGTGCCTGAAAAGCCATTACAGGTCATTTTGGAGTCATTTTTTGTGAGAATTTAGTGCAAATGTTCCATCAAAAGAATCCGAAAAAAAAAATGGCCATAACCTGTGTTTGTTATTATATCTCTATTTAAATAATCAGTTGCTTCTTTATTAGTTTTAGGCAAAGTTATGAGGAGCCATTGTGAAAGGTCCAAAGAGCCACTTGTGGCTCCGGAGCTGCAGGTTGCAGCCGCAAGTGTCAGAACCTCGTCCAAGATCCAATTCCGAATCGGTTGCCAAGAGAGTCAAAGTCTTTTTCCCGTTCGTCAAGTTATCGCCTGGCGATTCTTGGCACTACGTTAGTTGCCATAAACAAATTTTGCAAGCTATTTAGAAAAATACAATGAGTGAGTCTGGGGCCGATGAGACAGACGCGGCGCTGTATGGAAAGATGTTTCCTGGACGTGACGCGGGTCCAACTGTAGAACTGGATTCTGTAGCTCTGATACGAACCAAAGGAATAACGCGAGAAGGGCTCGGCTTACAATCCAAAGCTGACATCAGAGTCTAAACAGATCATTTGGAACAACAGAGCCGATCCTCAGGGATCAAGCTGCGCAGGTCACAAAGAAACAGCGAACTGGAGTCGTAAAATTCGCTCGCACCTGCGTTGACTTTCCAAAATCAAAAACCTGGCGTTAATTTCACTGAGCTCCACCCAGCCGCATGTCGGTGAAATTCAGCCCACCCGAATCTCCACCCTTGTCGGACGGCGATTTGTCTGTTCTGCAATCGACCGGGCAAAACATCTGCACTCCTGGAGGAGTGATCTCAGCTCTCAAGTGTCTTCTTTTGGCCCCGCGACTGTTTCTTCACAGGCGTGCCAGCGAGAGGTTCAAGTAAAGGCTGAAATCGCGGATTCTCTACAAAAAGAGGGGGAAAAAAAAAAAAAAAAAGACCCGTATAGTGTAATGACTCTACCGAGCCTTTGACTGGGCCAGCATGGTTTGGCGAGGAGGAGGAGGAGGAAAAGAATTGGGTTTTTTCAAGTGGTTCTGGTGAAAATCAAAGATGAAATATCTGAAGAAAAAAAAAAAGAAATCTTGGCATTTTATGACGTTGGACTTGTGAGAGAACATGAAATTATGAAATGTCAGAATATTTTTTAATGTAATAAATTCCGGGTTTACTGCACCAGAAAAGGAGCTCTCTTTGAGTCTTTCAGCAGGACAGTAATTTAAAACAGATTGCTAAATAGATTAAGAAATGACTCAGCAAAGACTAAACGAGACGTCTTCCTTGGGTTTCTCCACACAATGAAATCTTAAAGAAAAATCCTCAAAGTGAACCAAAGAGGTTCCAGGCCTTTGACTGGGACCTACAGAGGATCACCTTAAAGTGAACCTAAAGAAACCAGAAAAATGTTCATGTTTGCAGAGAACAATGTTCTGGAGTGGCCCAGTCAAAGCCCAGACCTCAATCCAATAAAGAATTTGCAGTGAGCACTTGAAAAATGCCATTCGCAGGTGACCTTTGAGCCAAAGGAGCATCTCATCTAAAGGGGGGACATGGCCTATATTCTGTTTCACGTTTTTAATTAGTTCTCAATTGATTTTTAAAAGCAACAAACAGGCACTGTAAATATACAAGTGTCTGACAGGAGGAGGGAGGAATGGCACGTTTACCAAAATGACTGCAGGAACATTTATGTTAATATTACCTCACGGACTCGTGTCAAAGTTAGCTTTGAACGATCAGAGCACAACGCCGGATGAGCTCGCCCCATCGGTCACTGACGACAGCAGGCGGGTCTCTGGCGCTGTGATGGATGATGGTGGTGAAATGAGACCCGAGAGAAATGTTGCACATGTTCAGTTCGACGCGCTCGCTTCAGCGCTTCCAAGTCTTCATGATCGGCGTCGACGACGGTCCAGCCACTGCAAAAAAAAATACTCACTCTACCGATGGCCTCTCTTCCAGCTCGTTAATCATCCGTCATGTGTCGAGACCACATGTCGGAACATTTGTCTTTCCAAAATAGCTCAAGTTCGAGCAGAGTTTCTGTTAACGTCCATTGTTAAGGGTTTCTGTAGGTGTCGCCGACACAAATTAAGACCTTTTAAGACCTTTTTTAAGAGCATCATGAATGAAATTTAAGACCTGTGTCAAAACAGAAATGTGCAGAAGAAAACTGAATATTTTATTTAGTTCTGGCGCCACATTTCGTTTTGCACAGAATGCAACAGCAACCGTTTACCAACGATAGACGCTAAAAGGCTAGCTAGCTTGCAAGGGTGCTTTAGCAGCTAGCTGGTGGTAGCCGCATCTGCCTTGAGTCACAGAATGTAATGAAGATATCTGGAGGCATCTCAAACTTTTGCCTGACAGAGTATTCTCATGAATAAAATAAAATACATACAATTTGGAAGATTAAATCGTCCTGCCATGCGAAAATTTAAAAGCTGTTTTGATGTATTTAAGATCAACTTACATATCTTCCACCTTTCAAAAATAATGGGCAAAGTAATATTTTGCCAAGAGGGATAAACTTTTTTTTTTTAAATTATCTTTTTTTTTTTTTTTTTTTTTTTTGCCAAAAGTGATAATATTTTCTGATGGAATTCAAGACATTCTAAGGCCTTAATTTCCAACATACAAATTTGATACATTTTAAGGACTTGGAAACACCCTGCAGCACCAATTTAGATCTGGACTTTGACTGGGCCATCCTAACACAGGAATGGGATTCAAACTAAACCGTTCCATTGTAGCTCTGGTTGTACGCTTGCAGACTCTAAAAACTGCCGAGTTATTTTCACGACCCATCTACCGGGTAGAAGCAGATGGGTTTGGTCAAACTATTGGGTTAGTTTGACCAAATGTTGGGTCACAAATCATAACTCCAAGAGTCTGGTCGACAATATGCCAGAACTCTACAGCTGGACGCAACCAATTTCACCCAATTGGTTGCGACAAGCCTTAGAAGAAACCACGCCCCTCTTCACAAACCTCCATTTTCAACAAGACTGTCATCTTCCTCTACTTTAGGGTCCTTCTTGTAGTAATTACAGTAATTACCAGAAATCTGGGAACAGCCAAATATTTACACAACCATTTTACAACTGAAGCTAAACTGATTTGGCAAGAAGGCCAAAACATAAAACATCTGTAGGGAGACATGTTGGAAGTGTTGACACACACACGCACACGCACACACACACACACACACACACACACACACACACACACACACACACACACACAAACCCCAACTCAGTTAAATATAGCGGAATATTTCAGGAAAAACACAGTGCCGCCTGAACCTCCTGCAGACATGGCCGACAGCAAGAAGAACAGCCGTCACAAACAGCCTCTGTAGAAGCCAAAAAGGAAAATGCAGTCAACATTGTGAAAATTACCAGGTGGTGATAATTCCGCTGGCGGACCAAAATAGCTTGCTTTAAGCAGGATGTTGTCACAGAAAGCAGCTGTGGGGGGAAAACAAGTCATGGGCAGACGTCCTGCGGTGCCCTGTGTCGCCACCAGCCCAATAAAGTGACCGCAGTTGTTTGACATGCTGCTCTAACAGGCTGCTGCAGTCGACACGTTTAAGCACGCAACAAGCCGTGGCTGTTTTGTCAGAAAAACCTCACTGTACGCAGGCGTTAGCTGCAACGGTTCAGGGCTCCAGCGGCTTTCATGGAGCCCTTTTTTTTTTTTTTTTTTTAAACGACCTCCGTTCCAGATTGTAGGAGTGAAATCTCAACCATGTGCCGAGAGCAGGAAAACAACCAAGCAATTTGGGATGTTGTGTAGCCATGCAGCCGAGGTAGCTCCGAGGGATGGAAAGTAGATTTTGGAAGAGTTTGACGACTTTCACCGCTCCTGTGCGAAGCTAGGAAGTACAAATGCATGTAAACTTCTGAATTTGAAGAAAGTTATGCAAAACCTCTTGCTAAGTTTTCTGGCATTTAGCAAATAGAAAATGTTTTGGTGATTGTAACTGACATAAAACAAGAAAAGTTTGGTCTATTTATCCTCAGATTACAGGTGGGGGCGGATCGATTCAAAACGTCAATACCAAGTTGGTATCAGTATCAGATTGATATCAGTTTGGGAAAATCGATACTTTGGGGAAACTTCAATGCAAAAGGAAACTTCAAGAGGGATTCTGAAATTCTGAAGCTAATCTTCCTCAGTAAAAAAGTGTTTTGATTTTCTCTCAAATTATATATTTTTTTGCACTTGTTTCAGGAAAAAATGCACACAAATTATTTTTGTTCTGTTTATAACGTCAGTATGTCATTATTTTATTTTGTGGACACCATTACACTTTGTCTAAATTCATAAAAGTTTGGAATTGATCAAAAATAATTAAAAGGAAAAACAGCAGAAAAAGCAGAAAGTCGGTACTGCGAGGATATATCGACCTTAAATAATAAAAAAATTATCAGTATCGGTATGGATATTGTTGATATTTACCTGGAATCGGATCGATGCAAAAACAACAGTATCGCACCTCTACGTCCGACTGCGGAAAAAAACAAAATGCATGTCTTTTTTTGTCTTATATGCAAGAAAAAGTTTGGTGAATCTGGTTATTCCACTAACGCCTTCACTGCCTGCAGGTTTTGTGTCTCGTGCGGCAGAAGATATTTTGACAACAGTGCGTGAGCACCATAAATCAGCACTAATCTGTTGAATTATTAAAAAATCAGGCTCGATGAGACCATGATCAACAGCCGGCTGTCGTGAGGACAGTGTGGACTGTTTGAAAAAGACGTCGAAAATGAAACGTAAAGGAAAACAAAGATAATTTGGGACTTTTAGCCCAAAAGCCGTCAGGGATATACAGAGCTGCGCACCAAAGCGGGCTTTCAGCATATAATTACGTTCTGAAAAGACGGCGTTTTTCACTCAAATAGCCCGTTGGCAACACCGCTGCAGCACTTTGATTACTCATTGTGTTCACACAGCAATTACGTCCTAAAAATACAGTATTCACCTTTCAAAAGGGAACCCAACCCGTTATTCTCTCTCCTCCTACAGATAACTTCCACCTCTGAAGCTACATTTGAAGGCTTCAATTTCGCCTGAGCGACTATATAGACACGTGGAGAGGATTTCAGTCAGTCTCTTCTCCATCTATCGCTTAAATTGAAAGGTTCACATAGTTACACAGACACACACGTCTAAAAAAAAAGTGTAAAATTCAAAATTTGTTGTCACTCATTCCAGAAAGTGAAACTCATACAGTATGTTATATAGACTCACTAGACATACAGTGAAATAATTTAAGAATTTATTATTATTATTATTATTATATGATTATGGCTTACAGATAATAATAAAAAAAAAAAAAATCCAAAAGTCAACATCTCAGAAATTTAGAATGCCTCAAAAAAGACAGAGAGCACAGCTAAAGAAGCTGCTTGTTCACAGAGGAACGGCATATGAAAGCATAATCAAAGAAAGTTGAGTGGAAGGAAAAAGCGTGGTTGGAATAGGCACCCCCAAACCATCTAAGTTTTCACAATGTGGTCAGTTTTCTCATTCCACATCTCCATAAACTTTTTAACCCATACGAAGGAAGCCATAGTTGAAAGAGAGCCGTGAGAAGCCATGCTGGAGGTTTGGCATAACGCTGTATAAGAGAAATGGTAAGAATATAAGAGATTCAGTGTTGCTCTCTGGTCAGCTGAGACCAAAATTCAAGTTTTCTGGGCTTGCACAAGACTCCGCTAAATACAGGGCAATCGTGGTAGAGTACAGTGAGAGACTGAAATAGATCCGGCTTTATGCTGGACGTAAACATACAGACAAGAGCTTAACATGGATCCTGGGCAAGACTTGACAGTTAAATCAGACTGAGCTTCCAAAGAGGAAAGAGCAGAGAAAACCTTGTAAAGTTACCAAAAGGAAAAAGACTTGGAAACTGCAATGACAGCAAAAAGCGATTCTACAATACTGACTCAAGAAAAACACAATACTAAGAGTACTAAGAAACATCCTGTTGCCTCGCTGTGACAGAGATCCTACTTTCTCTGGAATCCTGAGGACCAACATGGAAATGCTCTGCTTCCTACCAGATGCTTTCAGATAACTGCTATTTGTGTTTGTGAAAATACAAATAGCATTAACGTTTGTTTATGCTACTTGTGGATCAGTTATTTGTAAAAATGACTCGGAACCTCTTTATCCAAAATTTAAAACACAGACTTTGGGCCCTTATTTTCTGAATTTGAGTACAGTGCGCCACCTGGTGGCCATTTAAACCTCTATATTTACACTCCACAGCATGTGGGCTGAATACATGACACATAACCAATTTTAGTTTGAAATTTCCACTTGTTGCTGTGCAACCCAGACGCCGCAATCTGGTTCTAAGCTGGACTGGATGCTTGTTGTGGACATTTTCCTTGAACATGGACTGATGCTGCACTCTTTCACGTGTTGAACTTGGTTTTTTCTGTCGTGGAGTTAAGTTCATCATTTGGTAGAAATCAGTTATCCCTTTGAAGTTTTCTGGGGTTTTTTTTCCCCAAACAGCCAAATTTTGCTGATCCTGAATGATTTGTCTTTACAAATGAGGTAAATACTTTTCATAGACACAGTAATGCCCGCAACTTTCCAGGCCCACTTGTGTTGTGAGCCAGTCGCAACATCTGCAGGATGCATGGTGTAATTACAATGTCTACTTGTGTATTTATTATTTGATTATTTCTCTATAATTAATGGATCGCTATTCTTTTAGCAGGGAAGTTTAAAAAAAAAAAAAAGCTAAAAGTGAGGGGTATAGGTACCTTTTGTGAGGGATTGTATTTTTTAACAGTTAGAAGTTGACGTCATTACATCATAACAATCAATGTGTGCCTGTTGATTTCACAAAGTAGCTAAATAATTTATTGCAATTACTCAAGTCCAAAACTGCCTTTTGTTCCATTGCATTTTAGTGACATATAATTTTCAGAAGTTACTTGAATGTTAACCGTAAATGGTAAAATTCATTAGAAAAACAATGATCTCAGTTTCAGGTAGTCCAGTTGTGATTCATTTATTAGTTAAAATCTGTTTACTGTGTAGGAGCCCCTGGAAACGCAGGAAAGGCCACTTATGTTGGCCTGTTTGTGTAGATCCCGACTTTAAAAGATGTACATCCATAAAACTTAATTGTATAGACGTACATTTCTGCTGTTGGCCATATGTGGGAGTATGAAAGTAATAAGGGTGTCAGAGTAGCTGTGGCTGTGATTGTGAAAAATTGTGGAGCTCAAAGGAATTTGCTAATGCTAATTAATGCCTTTTTTCAAGATACTGAATTATAGCTTGTTTTGCTTTGTTTTTTTTCTTCACAGCCCATACAATGGTGCCTCCAGAAGATGGATTCCCAACGTTGGAGGGAGATCCAGACAGTGTAAGGAACAAGGTAAGGTGTCGTTAAATGAAGCCGACAAGGTTTCTGAAGACCATGGAGAGGAGTTGAGGTATAGTTCACCTCCACAGTCTGTGGACTGTTCTACCAGCTCCAGTGGTAGCTCTACTACCACCTCCAGTGAAGACGAGGTAGATAATGAAGACCAGGATAACTTTAAACCCCGGATTCAGGTTATCCAGGTCCTTCGACCAAGCATTAAATTCCTGTGGTCATCGACATTTCTGAATTTGATGGTTAATCAGCTGGGCTCTGGTGACAGAGGACCATGCCGATGTTGCGTCACCCCTGCTTGAGAGTGCCCCCCCCAAATTGGGGTGACATTGGGGTGGCTCAGAAGACCCAAGAAGACACGGTTAACCTGTACTTCAGCTGAATTCCCATCTGGATTTGACAAACAGGAAGAGCCAATTTTACGCCCAGAGGACTCCAGACCTATTAATATCCTGCAACATCATCAGGTAGGTTTGAAAGAGGACGCGACTCATATGGAATCAGAAAGAGATTCCTTTTGAGAAACAGAAAGAAGACAAAGAACAGTGATGCTGAAGAGCAGGTCCCAGCCAAGAGGACTAGGGACACTGTTGCCGAAGAGGGGCTCCCCACCAACAGGACCAAGTGATGATGCTAAACAGGAACCCTCTGCCAGGAGGATCAGGGAGAACCAAGCTGATGATGAGCTCCCCTCCAAGAGGATCAGGGACAGTGTTGATGAAGTGAAGCTCCCCCCTGTCCTCAGTTTCTCACTTTGGCCTTCGTGTGAGGATTATGAACCGTCATCCCCCGTCCTCAGTCCGTCTTGTAAAATGGCGCGTAAACGTCCTGCTGTATCATCTCCCCGTCTCCAACGACACACTGTGAACATCCCATTTTGTCACCTGTGTTTTCAGTACTTCACCATCAACACAGTGTGAAAATTCAACTTTGTCATCCCCTGGCTTCTGAGAAGCGGAAGCAATACCTTCAACATCAAGTGGAATTACAGCAAGAATGAGTTCCAGACCCGTCTGGTTTAGACCTCGTTACGACTTGCCAAGTGACTGATTAGATTGTGATCCGTAAAAACTGAAGATCTATTTGGGAAGTCACATTCGGACTTATGCTTTTTATTAAAGCCAATGGGTTTCAAGAAAGCCTATGGAAGCTTCAGGTCGCGCCTTGCACTGGGGTTTTCTTCATCTTTGTTTTCCTCTCAACTCCCCCATGTTTCAGGGTGTAATAGTGGTGCTTCCCTACACGGTGCTCTCCAGTATAGTAAATTATTCTATCCTGTTCCTCTACAAGTCCGCTCTCCCAGTTTTGAATCTTTCAGGTTTCAGCTGCTCATCGCTGGATCCTCTCATCATTGTCCATGTGCTTCCTGCCTTCTGGATTCCTTGTTTTTCACACTGCTTGTAAGTTCTTGCATTCCACTTTCACATGATACTGCTTGCCTCCTGCTGCTGGCAGATCTCGGATTCTCTGATCATTCCAGGTTGGATCTTGTCAGCCTGTAAACCTCCACCTAGGCAGATGGAGGCTCCCTGCCTCCATCTGCCTCCAGTCAGATGGAGGCAGAGAAGAGAACCCAGTTGACGAAAAAAAGTAAGAAAACATATTTTTACCCAGCTAAAAATTCTAAATATGGATGAAATTGAGGTCAAATGTCAAAACTGTTCTTTCTTTTGTCCATGTATCTTCTATTTGTTAACCCTGTCACGTGACATGAGTTGGCCAACAATTACAGCAGAAGAAGGCCTTCTCCACCTGCTAATCGACTGGTGTAATAGATTGTGGAAAAGGTGAGGACATGACTTGATGAGAAAGTCACTTTCAATCGTCTTTTATTTTGACAGAAATTAAGGAATGTGGGTCTAATCATGTGTTGATTCTCCCGCATCACCGAGACAAGACAACAGCACTGGACCAATCAGGAGAGAGAAGACAGAGTACTGAGGGAACACAGAAAACCCTGCTGGGAATCCTGAGATGAAGTTTCCTGATGCAACAGGGGAACACCTGAGAATAAAGAAGGACCATGTGAAGTAGGTCCTGCATTAACAAACCAAACATGAGTTGACCAACACTTAAAGCAGGTTCCTTCATCCATCTACTGATCTACTGGAAGTAACAGATTATGGTGAAGGTTGAGGAGATAATGACTTGATCAGAAACTGTGGCCGGCAACTGCAAACACGCAGCAAACAGCAAAACAAGCTGCAAACAGGTGAAACGGCACAGGAAAAGCGAAACTTAATTGTCTGCAAATCTTGAAGGATCTTGGCTTCCTGGTGAAGTGCAATCTGCTCTGTCTCTTTTTATAGACGGTTTCACTGTTGCGTCTCCAGTCCAGTCTGTGTTCCAGATGAACACCGAGGTATTTATATTCCTCGGTGTCTCCTAATGTGGTTGAAGACAAACTTGTAGAAGCAGAAGAGTCCATGACTGAGGTGGAAGATGGAACATCTGAGCTTTGACTGGAAAGCTGTGGTTCAGAGGAGGATGAGATATCTGTTTGGCTGCGGACAGGAGAGGATGATGATGATGAGCTTGTTCCTGCACTGAACCTGTTGAAGAATGTGTTCAGCTCATTTGCTCTGTCCAGAAAATAATATTGTTTAAAAAAAAAAAAATCACGGTAGCATGTTTTTATGTAATAATGTGTACAGTGATAATAATGTTTAATTGCAAGACAAGAAGATATTAAAGAATGTAATATATTTTTCAGTCTTATAGGTTGTTTCTATTTTTTATGATGTAATGATACATGTATTTTTGGGCTTATTGTATTCTGTCTTACACTTGTGTGTAACTTTCACTTGATTTGTGAAAAGTGAAATTACATCGAAAGTAATTAAGCTGATTGTAGAGTAAAAAAAGGTTCTAAGCAAATTCAGTAAAACCTTTTTTGCACCTCACTGCTTTGGTTTTATTCAGACATCAGATTTGGGTCATTTGAGATGGTGAATCTCTGCTTTAGAGCAGTAGAACAATCATTTCATTTCCTTTTTTATTTTTTATGCTATTTAAACTCATTGGCGTGAAGCCTGGTACAAACAAGTTACATGAGGTTAAGTCACATAAAAACAAACAAAAGAAAACATTAAAGTTTGATAATCTTTTATGTTTGAAAAATTGTCTTGGTATTCACAGTCCACATCAACTACATAATTTCTTCTCACATTCCTACTGTTACCATGGAGTCTAAAGGAGCTGATCTAAGCAAACTTTGTCCTGGGAAGGAATAAAGAGACATGGAGCACTGCATGAAAACAGAGATAAAGGGAAACAAGGCACATGGGAAATATGGATGTGAAAAGAATAGCGGACAAACAAACGAGTGAACACTGGCCAGAAATAAAAGTGTCTAAAGGAGTATATTTACAAAAAGAACAAGAGCCATTGAACAAAAAATATGAAGAATCACAATGCCCAAGACACATTTAGCAATGTGCCTGTAATAAAAATACTGAGTCATGTTTGTGATATCTGACATATTGACGGAGAAGTATCGTGGGTCCCAGTCAGACCTTTCGCTGTCACTGGCATTTTGTCTTGAACCAAAAGGATAAATAGATTTGCTTAAGTCAAACAGGAGAACCAGAGCAAATCAGCTTTCCAAACAGAATAAACAAATCATGGTTCCAATCCTTAAATTAGAAAAGCCGATGACGTGCACCACAGGGCTGCCATTCAGTACGCCACACAAGGAGAAAAGAGGCTCTGCCCATTGCAGATCATGAGTCCAGACCAGGAAAGAGACCAGGGACAAAAACCACCTCCAGACGGAGCGGGAACTTGCAGCCTGTAAGCCATGGGCTCCCTGGGATCAGTCCTCGTTTGGAGTGACATATCCCAAGTCAGGTACAGTAAACCAGTTCTTGTATCTCCCATAGTTTATATGCTAAAATCGTAGGTGTATTCCACTCTATTATATATAAGTAAACGTCATCGATGAAGCAAGATGCCATATCAGAATTAGAGTAGCTTTCATGTTTGTTGTTCCTTATCAGACTGATGTCATGCTAATGGTGAGAAATCATGACTCCATTCTTCCTCTGACGTTTCAGGTTACAAGCGAAACTTTTAAAACATCATTTCGTGGCTTGTCGAGTTCAGACAGCAGAGGATTGAATTGCCTTTTCCCCTGCTGTTTTAACAACGACTTTTTATTTTCTTCCTACGCCTGAAATGCAAGACAACAATATTTACATCTGCAACATATAAATTCATCAAGGATTCTGGACAAACTGAAAAGTTCACTAGTGAACAAGGGTATTGTTAATAAACCAATAATCAATTGGTTTATTAATTATTTTCAAACAATGGTGATAAAATTAATTTAAAATGCCCCATTATAAATGAATTTTATTTATTTATTTATTTATTTATTTTTGCTCCGGATGTTGTGTTTGGATGATATTGAATAAATAGTAGCGCTAGCCAAGAGCTGCAGGATTAGCTCCTGACTACTGTCGAGGAAAGGCGGGGAGACGGTTTCTGAGCTGAATGTCACGGTGTTGGCAGTGATTTTGTTTCTGTTCACCGGTCAAGAACATTCATCAGAGACCGTCTGACTGTCGCTGCTGGAGGCTGAAATGTTCCAAAAACGGTCGTTTTGTACCGCTAACGGAGCCGTTTTGTACTTAGCTACAACCAGCTGCTCGCTTTGGTTTGCTAGCAGCTGCAGCTTCCTACGCATAACGGCCTCGCGTCCCTGCGAGGGGGAAAAGACAACTCAAAGACAATCAAGATAAGTGTTTTTTTTTTTTCCTGAATTTAATATTTGGACACAACAATAAGACGGCAGGCCTCGGGTTTGAGCGCCGTGCCGGACGTTTGTTATGTGATCGTTGCTGTGGTCAATAGTGCAAAAAGTGGGTAAGCACTGTATGCAACGCATGGGGGCGCTGCACTAGAGGGGGCGTCATAAACCCCCAATAGAAAAAAAATGTTTTTCCAGTTGCCATTTTCTATATTTAACAGCACGAAATGATCAATAACAGAGTGACAGCACTGATCAGGCTCTGCTCCTTCACCTGGAAATGTTTGTTACTATATGTAAAGGTCATTTTTATATACATTTATCATATGTGGTTATGTTTACTCAGTGTTGAGAAACAAGGTATTTTCTTCCTGTTGCTCGTTGTTTTCTCATCTCCCCGGGAACGTTGATGCTGTTTGTAAAAGTGAAACCATAAAGACAACGATCACTGTTCAACTTCACCATCATCCAGAATTTTAATCAAACAATCAAGGGCAGAAAAATCACACCAACAGCTCAATATAATCATCAGAAACCAAAGCCACAAGAAGAAATTACAAAAATACAAAGACGCGCCTTCGGAGACCACTGCATGTGGATCCACTGATCTGACCAGCTGTTTCAGCTCAATTACTTTTATACCAAGGCGTGTTTCTACTGTGTGATGCGTTACAGTTAAGAGATGGACTCAAACAGCCGTAATGACGTGTTGCTATTTGCATCAAGAAACAGAGAATCTATCCACTGTCTAAACTATCCTGCACTCTTTCATAGGGTACAAACAATAGATGTGTTCATTTCATACAGAAACATTTTACTCAAAAAGCAGGACCAAAGTTTATCAGCTATCTGCGTTTCTCATTTCAAACTGGTTCCTGAACCACACACAGCGCTCCTGACCTCTGACCCCAGGAATCAAACAGTAGATATCAATTATTAAAATTAGCACACATCTTATATTCTATCTTCAAGCTCTTATAAAACAAGACATGAGCAATTTCAATACCAAAACATCTGTTACAGTTATGTAATGCGGTAGTCGGGGATGAGGTAAACACTGAGAACCCAGGTTGAGAAGACAAACAATGATTATAATGATGAAAAAACACAAAAGTCCAAAATCCCTGGCAGCACAGCGAGCAGAAACTAAAGCACATCAATGGTAGCAACAGGTGTACGAGTGGACACCACAAACGAAACGCGATGTATACGACAAGGACCCGAAGACGCAGAGACACAGGTGACATTAAATACACAGGAGGTGATCAGGGAACGAGACACACCTGGGAGCAATCAAAACTCAAACCATGACAGTTACACTCAATATTTTCTGATTAGTTTTCACCTTCCTTAGTTATAATGAACTAAAACAATTCCCAAATAAATATATGACTTCTACACTCTTAAGAATGTGATCTAATATAAAAGAAACTACTGATTAGACTAATTTTTTCATACACGAAAAATGTCCTACTGATTAAGTTATATATTTATTAAACCATGAGTCTAGAACTAACTTAAACTGAGGCCGACTCAAAACAATCAGGATCCTTCTAATATTTCAACATGTGCTAAAATTAATCATCATTAAAACTAGTATAATTAAACTGACATGTCCAACACTCCTCCTTTTGGTCTCTCAAAAGAGATCACCTAGATCAATGGTCTGAATCCTAACACATGGTGCAGAGAGGCTACCAGCCTGCAATCAAAGACAAGCTTTTATCTGGAGAATCAGACCTTCTTCTTTGGGATTCTCACTGCCCAGTTCCCACCAGCTCCATTGGCTGTTGGTCAAACTATTTACCCTTTACATTTATTGGCAGCTTCCAATAAGGAGATGGAGCTGGGGGTGACCGCTTCCCTTCTCAATGATGACCATAAGTGAGCAAATACACAGTAACATCGACATGTACTAATAAATATCCAGAAATTAAGATTTCTCTAAATGGCAGCTAAAGAAATGCAAGGAACCAATGGGGCATTTACACGTTAGATAACGGATATCTGATTAAAATGCATAAAGAAATTATGCATTCCTAGAAGGAAACGCAGCAAAGAAAAGTCCTGCAGATCATGTCTATATTTTTTGTTTTCCTCCTTTTTAAAGTTAAATTCGAGCACAGTCCTAATGTAATGAGAGCAAAATGCAACACAAATAATTGCCCAAAAATGCTATCAATAAATGAACAGCTAATCTAGGCACATTATGCTTCATGACAAAAGGCCTGTGAAATATGATCAATAGGGTGAAAAACTAGTAAATTATCTCGAATCAAAAATCTGGCTTATTTTGGAGTTCAGTTGGGGAAGTAAGTCTGACAGGCTCGGTATTGCTAACATTTTCACGACAACGTTTGCATGTTCGTCAGCAGAATACAACGTTCTTCTTCTCACACAGGACTTGTGGGAATAAGTCCAGGACCAGGGAGAACCCTTGTCCTGCTGCTGGCACAGTCTCCTAAACTTTGTCATAATATGGCTGGTAGTGTTTCTCAAGCTGGATTCTTTTAGGTCTACTTTCACCTCCACACACTCTTTCCAATTCAGTGAAGGAAATCATGTATTTCCGTTTTACCTGGGAATCCCACGAATCAGTCAGAGACTTCATAGCCGCGGCTTTTTTCTTTTGCTTCACTTTTTTGCGTTTTTCCTCTGCAGCTTCCCAATGTTTAATTTCTGTCAATAACTTTTCCTCCATAAAAGCCCTTTTGTTCGCACCTTCCTTCTTGATAAGGGACGGTTGGTCATACGCTATTTTCTTACGTATTTCATGACTTCTGTTCTTATCAGGGATGTCGGAGTCACCCAATTCATCAGTCAGGGGCTTTTTCAAATGGCCTTTCTTTCCCCTCTCCTGTTCCTCTTGTAACTTTTGGCCGAACTGCTCCTTAGCCTTCTCTTTACATTGGTTTTCCTCCCAAAGAACAAAGTTGGCAGCTTCTTTCCTCCTTAGATTATCCAGATTGTCATGAACAATATTTTTATATTCTTCTTGAGACGGGACCTTTTTGGGAACCTCTTCTCACTCGTGTTGTACAAACACTGATGTGGACTGGAGGGCTTCATTTGGGTCACAAACACTCTGATATATTTCTCTCTGTTTTATGATTTCGTCCCTCATGATCTGTTAAGTTTTCTCTTGTGTGCTGAATTTCTGCTGCTTCTCCTTCTTCTGTTTCTGCCATCCAATGCAGCCGATCTGATTCCATCAAGGAATATAACTTGCTTTTTCATCTTGTCCATTTCTATCTTATTCTTCCGTTTATATTCAGCTTGATCGTCCCTCTCTTTGATGTATATATATTCTGATTGAATGTTTTCACTCACGATCTTGTACTTTTGTTTTTCTGCAAGCTTTATGACAGGGGTCTGTATTTTTTTCACGTGAAAAAGACTTTTCTAAACAGCTTGTCAAGTTTGTCTTTTCCAGCAACGTCATTGGATTTCGTTCTGGACAAGTCGAAAGCTATATGTCCCATTTTTTCAATTGGATCCAATATTTTTTCTCCCAGTCTTTTAGTTTCTTCCATTATTCTCTTCTTTTGGTATTCTTTCCAAATTTCCAATTCACGTTCATAAGCGAATTGCTTTCCAGTCTTCTCCTTTATCTTCTCTGCTTTTTGAACTTCAGCTCCCAATGTCTGTTTATACTCCATTTTTCTTCAAAAGTCATTGTCTTGATCAATCGCTTTCTTGACATCAAGTCTGTCTTCCGAAGGTGAACTTGACCCCGAGCTTTTACTAATTTCTGAATCAGTTGTGGAGCATTTTGATATATATAATCTCTCCTGTCTTCTTAATCCTTTCCTGACCATTCGTTCTGCCTTTTTCCTGTCACTTTCTAAATATATCGAAACTTCAGGGAAATCCATAGAAGCATCCTTTTCTATAAATTTACAATGGGATCAACCTCTTGGATAAGTCACTGGTATCCATCTTCATGTTGAAGGAAGTTCAATTCACTATATATCTGTTGGGTTCTGCACATAAGACTCTAGAACACAAGTATTTGTGGAATATTCTCACAAATCATTTGCTCAGTAAACTAGGGGGTCTAAATTTTTTACTGTGTTGTCGTTTCTTGGAAAACTTCCCATCAAATTAGCTAAATTTAATCAACAGGTTCTGTTATGTTGGACTCTTCTATATAAACACAACTACCCTCCTCATTACTGGATCAATGCTTACATAATACCTAAAAACAAATCATTATTTCTCCATAAGTGGGTTGATAATAATATTAATTTGATAAATCAGTCACTAGACAGTAATGGTGAGTGGCATACCTATCAGCATTTTATGAACAACAATGACATAGAGATATCTCAAAAAGAATTTGAAGTGATCATTAAAGCTGTTCCTCATAGTTTGCTCTGTTTAGCACATAACTGATAGGATCAAAGAATTTTCATTGAAGATTTTACATCGATATTACCCAGTTAAAAATGATATTTGTCGCTTCTCTCCAGATGTCAGCAACCGCTGCTCTTTTTGTCAGTGTGAAGCCGAAAGTATTGAACTTTTATTTGTGGAACGTTCTCACACTACAATATTTTGGTCGGACTTTCAAAAACTCCTTTCAGAAAAAAATTGGAAAAAATATTGTTTAATCAAATTTACATATTTTACTCATCTTTTAACAATTCAACTTTTTCTTTAGATGAAATATATATAGTGAATCTTATTTTAATATTATGTCCAAAAGAAAAAATCCCCTCTTTCAATAATTTTCAAGAAACTTACTTTTTATTATAATATTTTAATATTTGTCTTTGAGGTAACAGCTGTATCTATGTTCATGTTATTTGTTTGAAATGAAGAAAAAAAAAAAAAAAGAAAGAAATTGCACTAGCCAAACAAGACAACGCGATACTTGTATTATCTGCGTTATCTGGAATCTCTCACGCGCCAGTGCGTGTGTTCGTCAATGAAAGTCATGGAAACGACGTCAGCGTTCTCAGCAGATTAAATGACGCTGACCTTCTGAGTTCTTCCCCCGCTGCCGGACTTTTGAGAGAGACGCCTGAAGGAGCATTTACAGCCTCGGAAGGTTGGAGCTTGTCGAGAAGTCTGCTGAAGCGAAAAGACGGTTCCTGGCCAGGAGAAGCACCAGCAGGGTGACCAGCCGAAGGTTAAAGTCATTCTTCTACTATGTTCAATAAACGAAGGCAAGTTATTACAAAAATATTAGTGACTTGTTTAGTTTATTTTGTGTTTTAAGAAAATACTGCTGTAGAAAGAAAAAAGACGAGTAGCATTCTTTGCTAGCATAGCTCGTTCTTCACTATTGAGGCTTTTTCATTTTGCTGGAAACGTCAGGAATGTTACACAAAGTTATTTAAGAAATATATGGATTTAACCGAATTATAGTCAAATTAGTTCAATTAACGTCAAATTCCTGAAACAGTCTGTTTTTTTTGTTATTTAAAAAAAAATGCCAATAAACACTCAGTTTCCATGGATACGCTAAATGAAATAAATACCTTAAATATTTCATATTGTTAAAAAATATATATATAGTATTTACCCTTATAATAGTCTATAATTTAATTATTTAGTTTTATTATTTTTTCAAGATAGGGACATGTGGATCTGTTTTTCGTTTGTTTGTTTTTTATAGCATAGGCAGGAAACATGGTTGAATTAATTTGAAAAAACAAAAATGGTGATATTTAATGACTTGTTTGATGACTTCTTTGAAATATATAGCTTTAATAGGACTTTTTTGCATTTGTGGGGTGAAACAAATTTGTGATTTAATTTAAATTGTTTTATGACTTATGTGTTAGCAGCTTATTGACATTTGTGGATAAATGCCAGGGATATTAACATTAGTGTTTGAGAAAAATTGTTATGCTGGTTTGAAAAAATAGTCAGATTTTTGTCCAATTCTTGGGCTTTACTTTTTTGTTTTTGTTTTTTAAAAATGCCCTGACAAACATACTTGGTTTCCATGGTAATCACATCAGACTAGCAATTTATTAGGAAACTCGAGGACGCTTTACATAAAATTTCCATTCATATACACGTTCACACACTGATGATAATAAGCCGATGGATCGTAGCCACAGATGTCATATCCTGCCAGCAATAAACTCCAGCTAAAGGTGAGGAAAGTGTCTTGCTCAAGGACACAACGACAGAGCCGGACCATTGCAGGATAAATTCCTACTACTGTCCCCCAGTAATAAGCATTATCAGTGTGTTTACGTTACGTTATGCTAGACCATTAATAGGCAATGAATTGTGAATAGTTGTAGTGATCATCAATTAAAGCTAGTTTTCACAAATAACAAATTGATTTCTTTGTGAGAATCAGCTTTGGAGTCCAATTCTTGGTAAACTGGATAGCTCTTTGTCCATTTTGTTTTTTGTTTTGTTTTTTTAAATGTCCAGACAAACATTTAGTTTCCATGGATACATTGGAGACATTATTTAAAAATACTTCAATAAAAAATTAATAAACACTTTGCAAACATGTTCCTCCTCCTATCTAATGAGAGACTTTAATATGTGTTTAGTTTTTACTACATGGGTGAACTAATTTTAAAAGAAAAAAAAAAAAAACATTATTTGAGTTGGTGAAAATCAGCTTTGATGATTTGGTGTTCAATTTTTGGAAATTCCGACTCTTTGTTTAAGAAGGTATAATTTGCAATTTTTTGGGCTGCAACATATTTGTGAGTTAATTTAATTTTTTTTGTGATTCATATGCCACTTATTTGACATTTTAGAAAATGTCAGTAACGCTGACTGTAGTTGTTTTGGTTTGAAAGAAGTTTTGGAACTAGATTTTTGAAAAATGTGATATAAGTAGTCTCCATGGATACATTGATTAAATAACAACACACAACTTTATTCTTAGAAAAACTCATTACAGAACAATCAATGTGTGCCTATTGATTTTACAAAGTAACTAAATTATTTATTGTAATTACTCAAGTCCAAAACAGTCTTTTGTTCCATTGCATTTTAGTGACATGTAATTTTCAGAAGTTACTTGAATGTTAACTGTAAATGTTAAGATTCATTAGAAAAACAATGATCTCAGTTTCAGGTGGTCCAGTTGTGATTCAGTTATTAGTTAAAATCTTGGAAGGACTTCAGGGATTTAACACTGTTTATGTGGTTTAAAAAGTTACTTCTGATTTGAGAAGATCTGTTTTGTTTTATTCAGATTTTTGGAATAAGAAATCAGTGCCTGGTCCAGGTTTCAGAAAATGCCTCAATAACACATTTGGTCTCCTTGGTTACGTTGCTTGAAATAAAACCTTAGTACTTGAATATTGCTCAATTGTGTGAATATTCATCTGAGTTTATTGCTGGGTTGTGTGCAGCCATGATCTTAAGGCTTATGTAAAGAGTTTTATAAGAAATTAAAAGTTTATCTGATGTTATTCTTTATAGGTATGTTTGAGTAAAATGAACGTTCTTTTATTCTATGAATTACTGACATGTCACTTAATTTTGTTTGTGAATGTATGTAAATAAGCATTTAGATTCAGAAAACTGCACAAATGAATATCGTCTCATGGGTCTTACCCCTATGTGGGCTAAGTACCCCTAAAGGTCAGATCCTAGAATTGCCCCTGTTAGTAGTATTAAAAGGCATAGAGTTGGGAGGATGGGGGGGTTCAAACCGGTCGCATTAAAGGTGGTCATGTCTTAGAAAATGAATGGGTAAGATAAGAATAACACCCACTGGACGGTGTCACTGAGATAAAAGGTCAATATGGTTGTTTCAAATCCTGCCACCCTCAGCGCACCGATTACCTCTCCGGAGGACAAATGATGCGCACCCACACGAGTACAGATTTGGCGCATGCGCAGCGGTCGTGTTTGTATGGAATGTTCTGGTGCCTGTGCGACAGTTAGCATCCACAGTGAGGCGCAACCACAGCGGAGGAAGCCAGTGGACGAAGACAAGGGAGCTGGCGGCCCTTTGGCTGAGCTTATCTGGATATTGGGCGAAAGAAACATAGGGTGCTAAAATGACCAGTGAGTATCGACAAATAATTCCACTTTTAGGCAAATTTCTGGACTGCGTGTGGTCTCTGTTTGGCTACTGATCGACCTTGGTTCCGTCTATTTCAGAAAATAGACGTACCCGAATCAGTGTATCAACGTTCTGTCATGGCATTTGTTTGAACGTTTTTATTTATATTTAAAGCCAGTGCCCTGCTGTCTATGATTAGTTTGTCTGAAGCGAGTCTTGATTTAAAGTGTGTTCCACCTGACTGTGTGTTACATAAGAGGCGTCTTTCATTGTCTGTGGGTCAGTGGAATGTCTGTTCCGGTTGTTAGCCTGTGCCCTAACTTGCAGCACGAACGGGTTTCGTTTAACGTTTCCTCGCCTAATTAGAAGCAGGTGGCGTGAATAGCAAACAGGACGTCAGCAATGTGAGGAGAGGTGATCTTGAGACCGCTCTAGAGCGGTTCTACCAGTGTCACCATTCGTTAATAATACTGGTTGCGACAAAGCGCTGGTGGAGGCATTTCTTCCTGAGGCGCTGTTCTTTGACTGCTGCTCCGCAGCGCCGCTCTGCCACGTCGGCTGCTTTAACTTGGAAGTCCCATTACATATTTTATCTATCCGTTCTATTTTCTATGCTATTCAAACAAATTATTACATAACGAGTTCTCGGGCACAGTGTATTTTCTTGCTTTAGCGTTTTAAAGGACCGCACACCCCGAGGTGTTTGTTACTGATGTGCCGCCGCTTTTTGTCGCTCCCGCAGGAGGCAACCAGCGCGAGCTCGCGCGCCAGAAGGCTGCCAAGAAGCAGACCGAGCAGAGCAAAGGCAAGCGGAACGAGGACGGGCTCTCCGCTGCTGCCAGGAAACAACGGTGAGCGCCGGGAGCAGCACTTTCGGGACTTTATTTATGTTTCCAAAAATGAGTGCATGTTGTAGATTTACTTTAGTCATGTCCTAAATTTGAAACCGAGTTGCTTCTTTTGTTTCCCTTTCTACTTTTTTTCTTTCTTTTGAAATTCATTTTTTTATTGTTGTTTTCTAAGAAACGCCATCACAAGCACCTGTTTCCGTAGATTCATCCACGTTGTCAATGTTTTGGTGTTAAAGTCAACTAAAATAATAATTGAATGTACAAAATGCATTCAATTATTGTCGTTGTTTTTGTTGGGCATTTCAGTATTTGCACGTTAGAAATGCACTTGCAACAGTGTTTTGTATGTTAAGGTTCTGTCTAAAGATTTGAGGTATAATGGCACGTTGAAGAATCATTGTTAGATGAATTAAACTATCTCAGGTCCAACTTATAGAACAAAATAAACAACCCATTTTTTTTAATCTCACCTTTATTTATTCAGATATGTTTTTCTAAGAGCATGTGCTCCACACTCTTTAACAAATGTTTTGTTTTGTGTTTGACTTTCCTGTTACTTTCTTTAAATGGGATTATTTTTAGTTTGGATTTCTTGAAATCCAGACATTTGCCTTAAACTTAACTCTAACTTGCATGTTTAATCAATTCCGGCTTTAAAAAAACACAGATTTAAACAGTTGGAAAGAGCTTGTTGTCGTTTGATTCATGTATTGCAGTTCCCTCAACTAATTGGAGATGTTTTTGTTTCTGCCATAGGGATGCAGAAATCATGCAACAGAAGCAGAAAAAAGCAAACGAAGCAGGGAAAGCAGGCGAGAAGTCCAAGTGAAAAATGACACAGAAGAAGAATTAAACTCACTGGTTTTGAGAACATCACTCGTTCAGCATTCTTTCCTGATATTTATGAGAATGGATCTGTCAGTTTTGTCTAGACTTCGAGAATCCAGGATCCACCAAATCTACCTGTGGCAAAACGATTGCTTGTCGGAGTCACTTTCCATGGCTAAATTAAACAAACGTATGGGTTCAGCCTTACCCCCCCGACGCGGTGCAGCGTGCAGAGCACCATCAGCGGCGTAAGCAGGATGAAGTGGAGCAACTCTTGATGTAAAAGCATCTGTGTAACAGTTGTGTATTTTTGTACAAAAAAAAAAGTGTCCCTTTCTGATTTCAAATAAAGTGTATCTTTTTATTTCATGCTTACTTATTCCGAATGTTTGTGGTTGGAGTTTGTGTAGCACTTAAACTCATTCATATAATATAATGAACATGTACCTGGAGATCAGCTGCATTTAGAGAAAACCCATTTCTCTTCAACTATTCTTTCATATACTAATTTAAATAAACGTACCAACTCTTAAATTCCCCTTTGAGTGAGTGTGTGTATGCATGGTCGTTTATGTTTCTGTTTTTTTTTTTTTTTTTTTAATTTAAAATCACTGAACTTTTTAACTTTTTTTTTCTAATACAAATAAATGTTTAACAAAAATAACTAGGTTAGATCTGAAGTAGTATAAATAATACATTAATTATCAGACTGATAAGCGTTTGGATCATCTCCAAGCTGCATTAAACATATGAAAACACTGGAATCACACAGACCAGGTAGTGTTTTCATGTAGTGAAGGGATTGTGCAGTTCAGGATGATCAACAGCCCATAGAAACGTGGCACACATTTATTTATTTATTTTTTAGGCCAAAAATTGCAAAAAGATTTCCCAAAACATTGGAAATTTCAGATATCAGAGGCGTTAATGTTTCATTGTTAGTAGTTCAACGTCGCAAGAATCAGGATTAATAGTAATAAAATGTAAAAAAAAAAAAAAAAAACAGGCGAATGAGTCCACTTTGACTCAGACTACAGCGCGGTGCATGCTGGGTAATGGTATTTAGCTAGTCAGACCTTTTCATGTCGAAGATGGACTCAGAATCACTTCTAACAAAGCGATGTAATAATTATGAATATGGGACCCGACAAGCTTAGTTTTTAAATGAAAAAGCATGAGGAAAAGTAGTAGAATCAATACCAATTAAGGTTTCAGGTAATATATCAAAGCGTGGAGATTTAATATGTTACTGTAAGTGAACAGAGTTTTAAAATAGATCATCAGAATGAAGCTGAAGCGGCAACACATGGCCACTAGGTGGAGACAAACGCTGCAATAAACACGTAGTTTTAGCAGCAAGCTGGTGACATTAAATGCTCTCCTGCAGAACTCAAACCACTCATTCTGTGCATGCATAATAAATAACACACAGTAGGAACAGCTACAGGCACATTTAGTATCTAAAGATTAATCTGAAGAACAGCAGGAACATGAGAGTAAAGCATCAGGTTTGCTCAGAAAAAAAAAAGAGATATGAATCCCTTCTCCAGCATGTTTGTGTCCTTCGTTTTCAGATTACAGACTGACAAATGTGTCTGCTTTCAATCTCAAGCAGAGAGAGCAGGTGAGGATCTGAATAGTGATGAGAGACAAAATGCAGCATCAGCCAGCAGCGTAAATGGGAGAAAACTCAAATCTGATCCGCTATCATCCGCTGCTCTCTGCTCAGCGCTTTTGCATAAGATCTCATTTAAATTCAAGCGTCAGGAAGACAAGCAGCAGCGTGTGGGTTCTGGTCTGGTGTGTGTATGTGTGTGTGTGTTTTTCTTTTCTTTTTCTTGACGCATCAAGCGAGAAACTCGGTGATCATGAGAAGTGTAGAGTGCAAAGAAAAGCCGCAGTCTGATTAAAATCATAAACAGACTTCTCTCATCAAGCTTTTCCTTCCATTTCATTTTCTAACCTCTTAAAAGTGCAGCAAATACTTTGCTTTTGATAGAACTTTAATACGTGCGCCTGGTATCAGACTTCAAGCAATGTTAGCCGGTTTGATATAATACAAGTGTTCCTGCTTTTACTGCTGAAACATTCCAGGTGACAAAAACATGGCTTGGTTTTGGTCTCAAATTATTTTTGAGGAACTTCAATGCATTCCTCAAAAATAATTTGTATCATTTCCCACCAGAATTTCCTTTTTCCTGTTCAACTGATCCTCCAGAGTAAATCTTCACGCGTCTTCAGTTTCCCTCAGCTGACTGAATATAAACTCTACTTAATGAATGTTGCAACATAATCACAACTGAAATGCTGCTGATTCCCAATGACTAGTGATGATTTAACACCGAATCGCAGATTACTCTTCTTGTCCAGCGTGACGCCAGATAATCCAGCTGTGTTTGATGTAAAATGGGACGTCAAGGAGAAACGCAGAAAAAGCTTAGCTGGAAAGAATGAAATGAGTTCAAAAATTGCTTCTAAAATTTCAAGAACCTCAAGCATCTCCAGAGATACACGTCTTTATGTGTGCTTTGATCATCACTTTTGTCTAACCCTTTATGCCATGAAAGAGACTCCTAACACATTAAAGCGTTGGGCATCAACAGGCAAATCCTGCAGATCTCAGATCACTCACGCGCTTGGCGATACAGTGATGGAAAGAGTTTAGCTGGCTCTACTTCAAGGCCTTGGAATGATCAGTTCCGGCCCGATTCGTCTCCATTTGCAGATCCTGTGCCGTCGCCCCCACCCGTTTGTAAGTGATTTGATCGGCAGCAAACTTCATTCGTTGACTGGGCCGTGGATTTGCACGGCCTTCGCTAGACGAGCGAAGGCCGTACTTGCAAGATCCTTGAACAACATCTCAACCGTTCAATTAAAGTTAACTTGCATCTTTCCAGGCTTTCTCATTCAGATCTGGTGACCTTAAGAGACTCGTTAGACCTCATTCAGTAATTTCCCAGAATAAAAGACAGTTCAGCATTTATGTCAAAAACATGTAATTTATTCATTTATCTTAAAAAATTAAAATAAAGTGCCTTTTATATACAATAAAAACAACAATCACAATCTCGATAATACAAAAAAATACAGTTCACAAATTTGTACACGGTTTAAAAAAAAAAAAAAAAAAAAAAAAAAAAAAAATCATGCAGGCAAGACCACATTTGTCTACTAATTATTCAGTCAACTAAGCTTCCGGTGTTCAGTATGCTGAGCCAATGCTTCGTCTCATGGTTGAGGGTTTTGGAGTTGTGCTTTGCGACGTTTTTCTGCTGTACTACATCATGCAGCACAAAGGATCCAGTGCTCCTAAAGTGGTTTCTTTTTGTAGTTAAGACTTTTTTTTTTTAAAGTAAAAAATTAAAATAAAAGTGGGAGCTATATATTACCTGGATTTTTAGGAAAATAAGACTGCTGTAGAGAACAGGCTACATTCAAATCCAGTACAGTTTCATTACTGAGGAAGTGTTTCGCACATCAATGTCACAGGTTTATCATGTAGGACCCAGTGAAGTCAAAGAGTTTGTAGCTTTTTGTAATGCAGCTTAACAATGTGTATAGTAAAAACACCGATTGCTTAAGATGCTGTTGACTGTCTCCATGTTTCTATTTGTATTTTTAACTTTTTTTTTTTTCCCCCACATAACCTAAGGCTGCAGAATGGAGCAGCTATCGGTTCTGTTTGTAGGCAAACATAAAAGCGGCATGGGTGATTATGTAAATCTGCTACCGACCCGTGTTGCGTAGTGGAGTTAAGTGTGCCCGCCGGGGCTACAATCGCGCCATTGACCACATTTCTGTTGACGAGGTCACTGCTGGGTAGCGTACAGTGCAGCACACAGCTGAAGGCAGAAAATCTTCAGATCTAAACGCTAAAGGCATTTCGTTGTGTGGCGGCGTTAACCATCAAGCACTTCAACACAGGTTACAGAGACAATTTGTAGAATTCATTTTACTGTATACCTCTGAAAAGATTTTTTTTTTTTCCAGCTAGCAGTACACAATGTTAGAAATAACTTGTTGACAACCGCTTCAAATATCTAGCTTCTGTTTCTACACTACATTTTTAAATATACAGTGTTTGCTTAGCAAGTGTAAAACCAGGGAAGTTACTATTAGGCTTAATATTAGCTAAATATTTTTGTAGTGATTATTGAAATAAATTAAATGGAATATATATACCACTAGAACACAAATATTAAAATATTTACTTTTTAGTCGGCATGTAAAATATTAAATATAAAAAAATAGTTTCTTTGCCCTCAATGTAAATTCGTTTATAGAAGCCTAGCAAACCAAGCTAAGCAGCATCCATGAGCTAATTAGAGATATTTTTGTAGTTTAACTAAATAATACAGGGGGGGGAAAAAGCATAACAATGAATGTAATGGTCACAATCTGCATTTTCAGTCATATAGTTAAGTGTTAAATATAAAAACAAATGAATAAAGTCTTCTTTCCACCCCAAGTTTTAATTTGTTGACAAGACGGCTAGCAATCTAAGCTAAGTAGCAACTATGTTAATTTGTGGGTTAACTTACTTTAGCAATCGCAACTAAACAGAAAAGTAATGAAATTTAAAACTATAACCAGAACTCAAACATTAAAGTTGCTTTTTTAGTAACTCAATACAATGTGAAATATTATTCGACTTTTAAGTTTTTGTTTTAGCTTCTCTGGCTAGCACGGGTAGAAGCTAGCTACAGTTACTAATTTGTACATTTTAACCGTTTTCTTTTTAGCCATTCCAAAATTCCCGTTTTAAACAACGAAGGATTGTTGTTCAACAATTCTAGAGGATAATTAAAAGCCAATTATAAATAAAAAAATTAAACCTTTTTCTTAAAACTAAGTATCCTGTTTTGAGGTGCTTGATTAGAACCAGGTAAGGTGCTGAACGAATAGTGTGGTGAAACGTGCGTTTGCTCAAGTCGGCAGTAAAGCACTATGTAAAAAAATAAAAACTAAACAGGAAAAAAAAAAAGACAAAAATAAAATACTCAGCAGTGTTCACTCTCTAGTTTAAGACTACCTCTACGACACATCTTGCACAACGTCCCGTAACGACACACAATATTTAGCACAGGCACTGTATTTACACAAGAAACGACCTGCAAAAGAGGAAACGCTGACCATTGCTGTGCAGTATGCTGTGCCGTCACTTTGTCAACCTGGAGCAGCTTCTGATCTGCTTAGAGTTGAAAATAGCCATTTAATACTGGTATATATATTGTATCCTTATTTGTTCGACATATTAAAGTCACTGTGTATTCTAAGACACTTTGCCACATCGTAAAGGATTCACACTCAGACTGGCAACGTCATTAGCTTTCAGTTTCTTTGGAAATTTTTCATGCGATTTTGTTTGCAAGTCTCAAAAGGTCCGAGTGAGACACAGTGCTTATTGATGGTTGCACTGGTCCCCCGTTTCAACTGATATCCCCAACCCCCCCCCAAAAAAAGTTTATTGTCTTTAGCAGCTGCAGTTCCAATTGCAGTAGTTGGATTTACATCCATGTGATTTAAGTGAAGTGAAATGTGCAAATCTTTAACCCTGATTACCTGTGCTTTCACATGAGCATTACCTTGGCTTTTGAATGAGTGTGGTGAACGCCATGTGGATAAGACATGTAACCTGGAAAATTAGGGGTGTATAAACCTTGCATCTACGTCACTACTGTGCCTTAGAGAAGCAGTTGTGCCTCTTGGACTTTGTCACGCCGTGCTGCAACTACAAACCTGACTGAAATTTATTGGGATTAGTTTGTGGAACCCCAGGCAAGTACGTAGCTGTGAAACGCAAAAAATTATACCAAAGTTTCCGAATGTTTTTCACAAATCTGTGGCAAGGCTTTAAATTTTCTATTCAGATACTCTGTCCACTTACAGAGCTGAAGCTATTTTATGCTACATTGTGTTGACAAGTCAGGTAAAAAAAAAAAAAAAATCCCCCGAAATCTCTCATTTCTGGTTGTAACGCGAAAACGCGTGACAGAGTTCAAGGGGTCTAAAATCACCGTACATCATGTAGTTACATTCAGACCAGTAGGGCGCCAGATTCAATCTCTCTCATCAGGACCGTCATTTTTGAAGCCGTTAGCGTAAAGCTAAAATCAACCCAAAAGTCTGTATTGTTAGCTAAGCTTAGCTGTGGCTAACACCTGTATTGTCAGAACGAAGGCAGAAGGAAAACGGAAAAGACCGACGACCGCACGGCGCGTCAAATCCTTTGCCCTCCCCCTCAGATGAAGATGGGTTATTCTGCTCAACACATTCTTCACAGTTTGCTATGAGCTAACAGTCTTAGACAAAAATTCTCCCAAAAAAAAAAAAAAAAAAAAGTGGATCTTCACATTTATTTATTATTAGTGCCGCGATACTTCCAGTGGAACCCCGACCCCGGGTTCATCACCATGTGCTCTTTGACGTTGATCAATGCTAACAGGAACCATGAGATGGTCATGACAAGATGGCACTATTGCATTTAGATAAGACAATCAAGTTATTTCTGGGTTGGTGTTTCTTTTTTGGCACAGTACACATGATGGTTTCAGTGCTGCCCTGAATGTATGAAGAGGTGCAGATGTTCCCCGTTTCCCCGATGCCACTGGCCTCTCAATGTAAAGTCTGAAACACTGAGCATCTAGGTCCGTTCACTCACCCACAAATGAAACGTTTCTTATTTAGACTGTAAAGAAATAGCCGTTCCAGATGAGGCGGACCGCGTTTTCGCCACTACGTACATTCAGGAGGTGAACGACGGCGTTTCTGTTTGATCCCTCTTCTTTAGGTTGCAGTTGTTCGTCATGTAGTGGATTCTCCTCAAACAGTCATTGACATTTCAGTTCGGCAGAAAGGGAACAAAATGCGCAGTGAACTTAATGACAAAGAAGAACTTGAATTTCCACCTTACCCTGAACTCTTGGTCGCCGTGTAGCTGTAGCTTGGTTCTGTGTGCATAGTAAGAGTTGTGCAAGGCAGGGGCAACTGTCGATGCCGATTAACGACGCGTACCAGAAAAGATGCCGTTGTTTTTAAAACTGCTTTCCCCCCCGTGTCACCTCACTCCTTAGCTTGCACACTCGTAATTTGTGAGCGTCCGTCAGAAAAGGCTCAACAGATACGGCGGTGTATGATCCTAGCAGTTGCCATGGTTTGTTATCCTTGTGTGGCCTCCGCAGCAAACCAGACCGGAGTGGAAAACGAAATGACCTCCGCGACTGATCACAGAACCGAGATGGCTGAAAGTAAAAGGATGTGCTGTGATGCAGGGAGGAAGTCAGGGTCGTCTCTCCGTCCCTTGGTGGCCCGTATCGCTCATGGGAGATGCAGGATGTCGTCGTTTTTGGGGAAACAAACAAACAAAAGAAAACACACAGAGAAAGTGGCGCTCCTCATACGATGGAGTCCTTGATTTCCGAGCCCAGCCTGACTCTGGGTCGCGGGCAGGTCGGGGAGTACTCCACGTGGCTCTCCTTGGCGTTGAGCGGCCTCCGGTCGGACGCCTCCGAGAAGCTCTTGCTGTTTTCCGGCGACGACTCGTGCGTGGGCGTGCTGCAGATGTAGTTGTCGTTTAGCGTCTGGTAGCCCTTGTGGTCCGAGGTGGAGACGGGGATGGTGTTCCCGTTCAGAGGCAAGCTCTCCGTGGGCTTCCCCACCATGCGGGCCTTCTTCTGCTGCATGTTGGGGCACTCGCCTTGCTTCAGCATGGACTTCATGTGATCTCGGTTCCTGTAGATGACGAACAGCGAGAAGACGACGAGGGAGAAGGCCAGCAGGGCGCACACCACGATCAGCTCGTTCCAGTACGTCTTGGTGTTGGGCAGCTCGGTGCGGGACTCGCCGGGCAGGATGATGGTCTCGTCCGGCGCCACGTGAGGCGTGCGCGAGTGACCAATGAGGGTGGTGCTTTCCTGCCGGGGCTCCGCCCTGACGCAGTAGTTGGCCAGGAGCTGGCGGAAGCCCTCCTCCTCCGACCAGCACTCGTAGGTCTCGGTGCGGCCCGACTGGGCCACCACCACCAGGTTCCCCTCCGGGGTTTCATACAGGAACTGGCTGGCGTCTTTGCTGTAATGCCACTTCCTCTGAGCCAAGTTGGACCGCAGCTTGCAGGGCAGGACGCGAAACGTGCTGGCCGTGACCGTAATGGCCTTACAGCGGGACGCATCTGGGTAAAAAGGAAGGAGGAGGTTGATTTATAATAGCAATGTTCAAAAGACTTCAGGGTTTTTTGAATAAATTACAAAATACTGCTAAATTCACAACTTATTTCAGTAAATCAATCGAAACGCTAAAACTCTGATATAATTCCATGTCGTGTTTGATACCAGATTTGTTTCCTGTTGCACAAGTTTCAAAAGTTTGCTTCAAAATGGTTTTATTAATCTTGGCCTAATCAATCAATCAAGTTTATTTATATTGCGCATTTAAGCAACAAGGAATTACAAAGTGCTTTAAATCATAAAAACACAGGAATGATGGGTTACAAAACCAACATGCAGTCAACACTGGAGAAAACCAGCGATCAACTTTACATTTTGACGAGTCGGGGACAAAAATGGAAGTAATTAATTACTCGTCTTGTTTTTTTCTGGCAACTGGAGTCTGAAACTTGAACTCGGCAATATTTTCCAAATGCTAAATTATTCAGCTGCTATATTTGCTCACAAGTGCAGCATTTGTTGACTCGCGCAAGGCTCGTTAGCCGTCCTTGTTCTCAGGACTGACACGTTATTTCAGGTCTAAGTGCTGGTTGTGTGTCGAGTTTGCGAAGTGACTGGCAGGACTTAAATTAGAGAGCGTTTGGTCGGGGCAGAACACACTCACGGGAAGCTGCTGGTCTGGCAGATCTGATGAAGGGAACGGTTGCGTTACAAATCGCTGATGTGTCCGCCTCCTCCACGTCCTGCTGCCAGTGGCTGGGAGAAAACACACCAACAAAAAAAACAACAACAAGGTGAGCGCAGGAAGTGAGTAAGAGGCAACCTTCAGTCTTTCAATTTAAGAGCTACGTTTATAGCTTTGTCGTCACGACTCGGAGCACAGTGTTCTTCTAAAAGCAGCTTTTTTTTTTTTTTTTTTACAAAAAAATCGAGCATCACTTGATTTGATGCTCAAGTCCAGGCCCAGCCCAAGCCTCCATAGGGCCCGAGGTGAAATATGGTTTTGCGGCCCTCTGGTTCTGCTAACAATGTGGACTGGCTGCAATCAGCAGTCCGATCATTAGATCATTCACACGCCTGCTGTGAAATGATTGCATCTGTGGCAGATCCGTTCACATTATATACATGTACAATAGGACACATTTATTGGCCGACTGATTTATCGACCAATTGATTTCTGGGCGCCGATCTCCTTAATTTAGGAGGATCGTGATTGGCTGATACTTGCATGTGAAGCCCGGTACTGGACCGATTCTGAGCCTTCAGATGATTTTAACAGAAGTTTCACATAACTGAGAAGTTGATGTAAAAATAATGATTGTTTTAGCCACAAAATGCCACACTGTGTGCGAGAATTTTGCAATCACGGCAAAAATACTATTTTTAAATAAATAAAAACACAACAAAAAGTGAAAATATTTACCGTTACACACGCTTTTATCTCACAGATTCATCTTTCAACAAATGTCATGAAACATGAAGTTAAATTAGAAGAGGGCTAACATGATTGGTCAAAATTTGTAACTTTGTAATGACTGAATTTACAACAGCCACAATCGCAACTTCCTGGAACGCCTGTTCATTGGTTTTTTTCTTTTTTTTTTTGTGGTTAAAATTTTTGTCGAACCAAAGAAAGTTGAGACGACATACTTCCATCTTTTTCCTCTTTTAAAGTGACCGTCTGTGTGGGACGTCTCACCTGTCGGGCGGCGCCATCCTGACGTCCCGGCACAGCCGCCCCGTCCAGGCGCAGTACGGATCTCTGGACAACACGCACTCGCCGCAGCTCAGGTAGTTGGAGCAGTTCGCCACGGGAACCTCCACCAGGCCCGAGTACGACGACACAAACAGCAGACCCTGCAGGGGAGGGGAGGGAAGACAACGAGAGCTTTAAGAGCGTGCGTGACACAAGAAAGTTAAACGCAGGGCAGAGGAGGCAATCTGCTTTTGGTTATGGGTTTCTGATTCCCAAAAAGGAACATCGTACTGAAACAATTACTCTGGATAAACAGAAGAGTCTAATCTGGCTAACGAATCAAGGCTGGCCAGCTGGTTTCAGTTTTCACAACACCGCGATCGTGTTTCCAGACATGCCTGTTCGCGATGTCGGGCCTGGAAAGCTCTTTGTTCGCAGCAGCGACAGTTTTCATATCAGCAATGGAAAACAAATGAGTTCCCCTCAGTCCAACTCACTTCACGCTCCTTACAGGCCGGCTTTTCCGTCTCAGCCGAGCATTTGCTCATGATAAATATTCTTGGTTTTATTAGAATTATAGAATTGCAGATAAGATTGCAGTTTGGCAGCTATGACCCGGAGAGGCGTCTTTATGCAATAAGGAGAGTAGAGGTAATGAAATTTAGCTCCGAGTGGAACAAACTCTCCTCCAGGCGGTGCTTCGGCTTACAGCAAATTCGATGGGAAAAGCTGCTGTGGTGGGTAAATATCTGGAATTACGCCACATTCTTATCAGTTTAAACAAGAACATTACTAAACAATTCATATAAACTGATGGAGAGATTAATCCAAGTCTATTACGGTTTAGTTTTACCCAGTTGCGTCATTCGTTCATGTCAGTGACGTGTCGTACCCTCTGAGAGTCCAGCTCGATGTGCTGCACGGGCTGCGGCTCTGCGAACAGAACCATCTCCTCTATGATGTGCATCTTATCGTTCACGTTGATGGCCTTGTGAAGCTTTCCATCGTCTGGAAGAGAAGAGGAGGAGGTGGAGAACAGAGGCGTCAAGCAGAGATGGTTTCGAACGAGGTCGTTTATTTTCTCCTCTCCAAGCAGCACCTGTTCCGATGAAGAGGACGTCGTAAGCCCTCTCCATCCCCTGGATCTTGTGCACGGCGATCTGGGTGTAGCGCACGCTGCGTTTCAGCAGCAGGGGGGCGCTGCGGATCACGCTGTCCATCAGGAAGTGGTCCTTCACAAAGTTGAGGACTTTGTCGGGCATGTGCAAGGACGACTGGATGCCCATTTGCCTGGCGTGGTTCGTCACGCACTTTACAGAGGGAAATGTGAGAAGTTAAAAGTTATGAGTGATTTGCGAAAGCATTCACACGCCTTCGAATTTTGTCATGTTGCAACTAGAAACTTGAGTCAACTTGTACGACAATTCAACACAAAGTAGTGCATAGTTATCAAGTAGAAGGAAGAGGATAGACTTTTTCATCATTTTGACCCCCTAAATACCCCTACTAACCCGCTAACAGTACAGCTAATTTTTCGTCTAGCACTTTTGCTAAATCTGGAAAACTTTTGCGCACTTAGCTTTCCCTAAATTACGTTTTGCAGGCAAATTCTGAAGCAGAAATTTATTTGGCCGTATTCTAAACTTGCGGTTGAATAAAGGTTGACGTCTGTGTTGAAGTTTTGATCACCGACTTAATTCACAAGTAGTTGGACGTTTATATTCATGCTCTTATTTTGAAGAGGGCGAATACCGTTTACGTCATAGCTCCATTTCCTCTCAAGTTCTCTCCATTTTTATTTCAAACTACAACAACAAACATACATGTCCAAAATAAAATAGACAATAGAGAACAAGATGCAATATCTAAGGCCAATGTAGGACAAAAAATTACACAGTCAAAATTAAATATGAGCTCCAGGGTTGGAGTCTTTCATGGGCAGATATAATTTGAATTTTGGCTCTTTAGCATTAGCTTCCGCCACACAGTGTTGGTGTAGTGGTTTAGCGTTAGCAGAACTGACCAATTAGTGCTTCAGGGTTAGCACAGCTAACTTCAGCTAGCTGTGCTGAAGTTTGGTGTCCTTATGCATCTTCCAGAAGCACAAGGACTCCAAACATACAACCGGAAAATAAAACTTTGCAGATTGTTAGCCGTCCAGTGAGATATAGTTTTGTCTGGTTTGCAAAGGGGGAAAAAAAAAAAAAAAAAAAAGATCTGGCGAAGATCTTAATCCAAACACACACCATATTTATAGATTTTATTTAGAAAGGTTTTTAAGACGACGCATCGTCCTCTCACTTCTTAATTATACATGGTGGCATTTGAATTTGTGGTCGCAATGGGACAGAATGTGAAAAAAGCTAAAGGCCCGACCACAAATAACTCTTTATAACAGAGAGACGCTAAAAATATATTAGCCTGTGGCTTTTGGTTGCATTCAACCATTTTGGTGCCATTAATTAAATTTTAAAAAGCAGCCAATTCAACCATTTGGTGCTCCTTTTGAGCCTGCATCCACTGATTGCCTAAAAAAAGTGGTCTGGATAGTCAACACTGTGTACGTTTGAGTCATTTAGTGCCACAGCATTTTTGCCTTTTCGTGCGTCATTACTGCTGCGATTTTAAAAAAAGTTTCTAAAACTAAAATGACTCACCGCTCCGGGCCGCGGCTCAGGTACTGGGTGGTTGTAGGTGTACCACTGCTGGGTCTCCCTGTTGACCTCTCTGTAGCGGCCGTTGAAGGCAGCTTCCACCTGAGCCATGCTGAATGCACACACCGCAGAGCTACCCGACGCTCCCTTATACCTGAGACGTAAAGAGGCAGTACGATGTTTTTTCCAGGCACATACGAGCCATTCGATAGCACAATCAAGTTTCTTTTAAATTCAGTTATTATACAAATGCTACAAATATGAAGCATGACTTAAAAAGAAATTTTAATTTATAATTTAATGCATTGAAATTGGGCCTCTGTGTCTTTAAATACTCCTGCTCTTTCTGAAACTCCGCCTTCAGGAAGTCATCACAACATGGCTCCTTTATTAACCCTCTGGCAATGTTTCTAACAGATTTTAAATGAGAAGTAGCTCGTATAATGAGCTCAGCAGAAGGGCAGTTCCTCCAGGTGATTGCTAATTGGAGCTGGCTAGTCTGAAGGAGCTGAGCAGGTGGACGGCTGCTCAAAAGGAGCTTCGTCCTCGAAGGTGGAGGTAGATCCACCCAGCGGTTTGGTTGCGCTAAAGAATTAACTTTAAGTAAAACAGACACACAGAACCACTGAACCCATCACGAGTCTCACCATTGGGAAGTGAAGACGCCGTAGAAGACCGTGCTCTCCCAGCTGTCTCCGGTGGGCTTCAGGACAAACATGTCCTGGATGATGTTGAAGGGGAAGCCGTCGTCAGGGAGCGAGCACAGGAGCTGGTCCTTCAGGAAGGTGGTCCACTTCTTCTGCAGAACCCGCTCACCTCCCCTGTCGCCCTGGAAGGAAAAGTTGCGGAATATCACTGGAGGTTCATTAATTCGGAGAGCGCCTGATTCCTGCTCCCTCTGACGGCGTCTGCGGAGCCGTCGGCGATAAGACGGGATGAAGGTCGAGAGGAGAGAGGTCGTGTCGGGCTTAGAGTTTAACTCTCATCAGATACCAGCAGGAAGCAGTGTAGCTGCCGTGGCCGGAGCAGCAGGTCTTGGCCTCTGAATCTGCTGAATTTGGGCTTAAGCTGTGAACGCTAAAGATTTAAGAGTTTAAAGGTTAGCAATTACAGCTCTTCAGGAGATCAAAAATAATTCAACACTTGACTTAAAAGTAGCTGTATGAACAGGTGTGGGCTGTTTTTTCATTAGCTCAGTCAGCAGAGGCTAAAGGGCTTTAGGTGATTCCAGGTTTATTAAACGCAGTTGGAAATCAAAGAACAACATGAAACCATTTATAGGAGGGAAAGAAACAAGTTAAAAGGGATATATATTTTTTCTTCAATGGTCCCGAGAACAAAATCTTTCCTTGGACCACCAAAGACCACCTGTGTTTAGAGTGATAACTAAACACAGTTTAGTTTAGTGTGATAAAGTCCACACTAAACACAGGAAAAAAATAAAATAATGTTGAGCCATAAATCTATAAGTCAGATGAATCACAATCTGTTCATTTCTAACATTTAGGCCTCAAATGCAGGAAGTCGGTACCAAAAATGCACGACACCGCAGCTAAACCGTGAAAAAACAAAACGGTTTAAAATGTGCTGAATACATTATTGGCAACAGAGGGAAAAAAAGGAATGGAGTGAGCACAGACGACCTTTGTGAAAGCACACAGAGACGATGGATTTCATATCACAAAGTAAAACAGCGAGAG
This sequence comes from Poeciliopsis turrubarensis, assembly GCA_010277015.1. NCBI lineage: Eukaryota > Metazoa > Chordata > Actinopteri > Cyprinodontiformes > Poeciliidae > Poeciliopsis > Poeciliopsis turrubarensis. The sequence goes on along the minus strand of VMRN01000045.1, from coordinate 76,972 downwards.
CCTGGGACTTAACGGGTTTTTCAAAGCCACGGTTAGAGGACAACACAGCGAACGTCACGGCAACGACAAACGTGACAACTCCCTTCCCATCCACCAGATAAGCAGCTTTAGTTGGAAGACATTCAGACTTTGACTGTCGTGACAGACCACCTTCAGTCTCATATTGCTACGGCTAATTCACTGCAGTGCAGCTAAACCTCGGAGAGAAACACAAGGCGAGACATGCAGGTGCTTCCAGCCCCTGCCTCTGTATTTTCCACAATCCTTCAGCTGCTTTGAGAGATTTGTAGTTGGATTTTTAGACATTTGGATTTTTATCAGAAAGCCCCTCCCACTGAAAAACCGTCAATAGGAAAATCCTGATTGGAATATATGACTCTAATAACATTTGGATCAACTCCGTGTAAGTCATCCTCTTTCCTTTAGCGGGTGCTGCTGAGGTCAAATGATTGAAGACGTTGGTTACTGTGGGCTCTTTAATGAAATAAAAGGGACGGACGGCAATTCAAATCATGGATTAGAGGTTCATGGAATTTAATAAGTGGAAATCAAGGTTACGAAACATATTAAAAAAAAAAAAAAAAAAAAAAAAAAAAGGAGTACAGTGTCATGCTGAAAAAAAATTGTATTTATTTTTCTTGGGGAGGACAGAAAAAAAAGTTAATATTTACAGCTTTGAAAGCGATTGGGTGTTTTTCCCTCACCAGTCCTCCTACACTGAGATGAAACACTCATTCCCTCTTAGTTTTGACATGAAACACTCCCATAAGCACTTCTCAGATTCGGCTTGTAAACATGAGCCTGAAGGACACTCCTCCACAAACACGGCCAGCAGGGAGAACATATGAGCAACCGCCTCGAAATCCGAGAAACTACTCCTGCGTGACGGCTACGAGCAGTAAACCACCTGACACGAGATAATAAAACGCAAAGGGAAAAAACAACAACACTACAACAACCATCTGGCAGCTGCAGAACCCGGCAGCCAATCAGGAGGCCGTCCGTCCAACCAGCTGACTGCATCTCTTCCCTCAGCTGTTGTTACATCGTTCATTTCAGCCATGCCCTTCTGGCAGCTCCCCTCCAAAAACAGAGAAATGAAAAAAAAAAAAAAAAAAGCACTGCGTTACCCAACTTTGAAAAGTTCTAATAAACGAAGGCGTGTTCAACACCTCCGTATCGTAAGGAAATGCTCCCCGGCACAAGCCCTCCCTCCCCCCGCCCCGCATTTCCTGAGTGAACGCACCTGAATAAACACGAGGAGGATGGAGGAAGGAGGGGAACAGATGGGGAAAGAGGGAGAAAACAACCGACTGTGGGCTGCAAAGTTTGCTGCTAGAATGATAGTTAGAATAACTACTATCAAAAAAAGTCGTACAAGTTCCCGTTTTGTTTATGCAACCCGACAAGAAGCCCGTCTTCTTTCATGCTGACGTGAGTGAGACCAGGTTCCAACCAAGCTGGGTCTAATAAACGGAGAGAGATGGAGGATTGTTATGCTTGCGGTCTGTTCACAGAAGAGCGATGCAAACGTCTGCTGCACCAACGACTCAGACGGACATAACCTGAATCTGAAATTAGGCATAAAATCCCCGAAACGCTGTTAATCTGTGTGTAGTTTTGAAGATCACCAACTTTCATGATTAGCTAATCTGGATTAACTAGGCATTAGGAAGTAATTCAGCTGGCAATCTGAATTAAAATATCTAAATCAATTATTTTTATGTTTAATGCAACTGGACATCTCTTTAAAAAGCCAACACACTTCAGATAGTTTGTTAGCTACAAAACAAAATACTGTCACAACTAATGATAAATTAATTAACCCCATGATAAGTTAAAATGAGCCCCATAATTTCCATTTGCATGATTTGTTGGTTTTTCTTAAAGGTAGCCCTTTTTGGCAGACATCTTTTTTGTTTATCGTTTCTGTTTTGTTTATTTTTGGAAATTTTAAATGTCTTCCAGTTCCTGTGTTAAAACGTTCATTAGGATTTAATGCTCTTTGAGATCAATAAGCTTCCATTATTACTCCATTATCATCATACTACTAAAAATGGCCTAAAAACAACATTATTATTGCTTATCGCAATAACTTCTGGGACAGTTTATCAATGTGAGAGGCTTGCATCTGCTTAAACTTTCCTTTATTGCTGCAGTCATCCTTAAACCGCAGCAATCGATACAGAAATAACGGTACCAGCACGGTCCAAACGGAGTCCGGTGTGGGATGCAACATGCATTCTATGCGGTTCTGTTTTGATATATAAACACTCGACCATCTCTTTAAGTTACTGATTTAATAACGCTCATTTAGCTGAGATACATTTTTTATTTTACACTTTTATGTTACAGAAAGACAGCCGGCCATCTTGATGCAAGAAAAAGACTCGGGGTTTTTAAGAAAATGTGCTGCTTATCAATAAATTGTTAGTTGAGCTATAAGATCAATTATCTTTAGATGCTTCAGAATCTACCAAATTCTGTTGGGAGTCGGCGCTCCACCATCGTTTTGCCTCTTGTGACGTCGCCCCAAATGCACACAAATAAGAATTAGCCATTTTCCTTGAGTGTGTTTATTGTATTTTACAAAGACTGAAAATGTATACTTCATTACCCAGCTGAGCCTTTGGAGGCAGTGAGAAAAGTTGACAAAAAAAAAACGCATTGATTTGTACGGCTCATCTTTTTTAAAACGGTCGTAGACGTGTGAGCAAACCGACCAGGCCGACTGAATGGCTATAAAACAGCGTCTGAAAAGACGCCAAAGGAAAAAGACAGCAGCTGCATTCCAGCAAAAATCAAAGGTGCTTCACCGAGCAGAGAAAGCTATTCTTCTCTCTGCGTCGCACAGCTGAACTGCAGCGAGTCGCCACAGTCTGCCAATGATTTCCATATATAGAAGCCGGGAGGTGCTCTGCTGCTGGAGGTGTCGCAGCCCCTGACTACCAGAGCCTTGCAGGACTAAGTCATTAGGCTGTCACTTGAGATTACATGCTGTCTCCGTGATTCCTCACATTACCGCCTCCGCCAAAAAAGAAAGAGGCATCAGTCAGAAAAAGGGATGCTGAACAGATGTTTATCAGGCGGTTTTGCTTCCCTGAAGACAGATAAAAGAGGCCAAAGTCTGTCCAGGTGGACAGATCAACATAGTGAGGGAGAAGAAACGGCTAAAGAAAAGAGGGGATGTGGGGGCAAACTGTTAACCAGTCTGTATGTTTTCCCTGCAACAGAAAGGCGGTGAAGAATAAGAAAAACCCATTTCATTTTTCTGCAAGCAACCCTGAATACTAATAACTCCTGCAAAGCTCAAAGGGCTGCTGGTGAAAGGCGAGGAGCCTAGTGGGATGGACGAGTGCAGCTGACATTGCGAGGGAGATGGAAGGAGAGGGGAAGATGACATTGCAGAGAAACTGGAAAGAGGGGGGAGGAGGATGAGGAGGAGGTGAGGGGTGGCGATGATGATTCAGACAAGAAGGAGCAGAAATCTGCTGAAAACATGTTTGTACAGAAAAACCTTCAACAAGCCAACAATTGTCTTCCCCCCGCCACATCCAAGATGTCACACTAGCGTGACGTCTCGTTAAATGTGGACGGACGTGCTCCGACACGGGAGTGGACCTGGCTTGTTTCGAGGATTACAGGCAGGAAGTTTGAGTCTTTGTGTTTGTTTTGTTTTTTTAAAAGTCGTGTGACACTCCCGCGCCTTACCTTGCACACGCGAGCGATCCGCGACACGATGGTGTTGTCGAAGAAGTCGAACTCTTTCCCCGCCTCGCTGAAGAAGAAGTAGATCTTGTCGTCGTCGCCCACGGGGTTCCCCGCCGGCTGGCTCTCCTCGATGAAGGCCGACCCGACAAAGACGGGATCTGACCATGACAGAAACAACAGACAATTATTTAGTCGCACAAACGGGTTCCGCCTTTGTCCCTTACGGACTAAGCAAGAAATATTTGCTTTAAGCTGGAGGGGAAAAAAGAAGAAAAGTTTGGAAAGTCGTATCTCGGAGTCCGGAGAAAGTAGAGGAAACAGGATGCTCTGTGTAATTGCACTCAGATGCCTCATCAGGACCACTCTGCACAGATTATCAGGAGATCAAAAGACAAGAGCCATCCTAATTGTGCGCAGCGTGCAGGAAAGAAAAAAAAAAAACTCCAGCAGCGGTCGGCTGATGCCGTTTTGATGTGCAAGTGCTGCTGCCGATAGGACAGATCTACCGAGGCTCGTCTTTGCTCCCATTAGTGACTTTGCCTCACTAATGACGGCTGCTTCTCAGAGCTTATCTGCTGCGGCTGCTACCTAATGGAGGACATGCAGGGGGGAATGAGAAACACACGCTCACCTTGAAGCCATTTTAAAGAGTTCTCTGTCTTCAGTGCCGTTCCCTGACCCAGACTTTTGTAAATGACCGGCTCGTTCCCTTGGAAGTTGCTGACGGTACCGGTGTACAACTCCCCGTCTGGAAGGGGAGAATAAGCAAAGCATTGAAGGGGAATTACCTGATTTATGGACCAATCAATCAGCAAGTGATCAGAACCGACCAATTTCGTTCTAATTGGAAGAGGCTCTCAAAAGTGCAGGTTTTTCAGGATAAGTCAACTAGAAACGTTTCCCATTAATACTGTGACATATATTGTAGTGATCAACCAGCATTCGAGTCAGCGTGTATTCAGGAAGACTGAGCACTGTAAATGAAAACAAAGCGCTAGAAAAGGTGTGCACACTTACGCAACCAAGTTATTGTATTTTTTTCCCCACCATCATTCCCAAAAGATTGGTTTATCGTTAAAACTCCACATTAAATGTAGAAAATGTATTTAATTTGGTCTCATTTTTTGGGATTTAAGTATTTAATAGGGATGTTCAAGCTTCATACCCACCGTTACTAAACTTTAAAGTAAAACTTTATTTTGTAAAGTACCTTTAAAGACCAAAAAGGCACCACAACTTAGAAAAACAAGACTTTACGTCCAAAGAAATGGATTTCCAGAGTCTCAGCACCAATAAAAAGAACGATCTGACGTGAGAATAGTGCCGGAATCAGAATGTGAGGAAACAAAAACATGAATAATTATGTCCAGTTCAATGGCGATTAGCCTGGCGAGATTCCTCAGATGTTAAAGAAACTGATGCTTGTCTCCTTTGTCCTAGACATGCATTTTTCAAACCATTTCAGAGATGAACGTGTCTGCCATGCACAGTTTAACAGACTAAGTGCTTTAAGTCACTGTAAGCTCTGGAACAGAGCAGGGAGTGAGGGAATAACACCCACTCCCACAGCATCAAGGTTAATTATTCACTGAACGCCTGTTAAAAACAAAAACACAAAAACCCCCTCTTACTCCATACTTCCGGCCACTTCAACGCTCTGACGCAGGGAGACATTAGCCGCCACGTCGTGACTCATGGAGGAGTCAAAATGACGGCGCTCACATCAAAGCCGCTTCCTGCCTGCTCCCGGGAGGAAGCCGTTCATGAGAAGCGAGAGTCGTACTACGTACCCACGATGATGGCGGTGGATTTGTACTCCGGGTTAAAAGGGCAGCGGCTCCGCCCGTCCTCCGTCACGACCTCGCCCGCTTCGTCTCTCGCCAGCGTAAACGTGGACGTGTTCTGGGGACGAAAGGAGGAAGAAAGACGCGATCAGAGAGAGGCCAGGTGGCAGCCAAATGAGCGAGGTGAGGTTGGGCCGCAGGCGTCCAGCTCATTTCCTCCAGTAGGACACACGCCGTACACGCCCGGCAGAGTGGAAATCTGCACATTTTACACACTTTGGCTTCAGCTTTCTAGGAGAGTCCCTCCCGGATGACTGAGCCTCTCACTCCACCCAAACGAATTTCGGCCGAGATCTCGTTCTTTCAGTCGTGACCTAAAGCTCATGACCATAGATGAGGGTAGAAACGGAGATCGACCGGTAAATCGAGAGCTTCGCTCTGGGCGATCTCGCAACACATATTTCACATGTATTTTATGGAGTGACAGTCACAGTGGTATTCTTTCAGGACTGATAAGTATTTCTTGAATGAGAGGTAGAAGCACAGTTCCCCTCTTTTACCAAGTCAACGACAGTGTGCAGCAACAGGTGTGGGAGGGGCAGCACTGCGTTACGGTCGGCTCTCGTCTGCATACGGTTCGACAGCTCGAAGCACACTGCCGGTGGTCTTGGACACAGTTCACAAACAGATAAAAGACTAAACTTCTGATGGTTGAATACGCAGCTAACTAGCTTGATTGTGATTTTAGTTCTTTTCCTCCAGATTTTCTCAATTTCTTTAAAACTGGATGTTTGATCTCAGGGTCCTTTGATGGCAATTTATTTTGTTTTTTAGGCAGTAAACGCATTAAACAGCATGTTCTTTGATGAACTTTGTCTTGAGTTCAATAACAATAACTCTGGTTAGAGACGCATAAATGTCGGGAATCGTTCAATCGCTTCACATTTTTTGGGTCCAAATCTCCAACCCTTACTTGAGGAACAAATTTTTTTTTTTTTTTCCATTTCATAGTCAATGGTAAGATTAAAGTGAGAACTCATAAAAAAACAAAATGACATTATTGTTCTGCCAAGTGAATCTGTAGGTGGCTTGCACAAAAGATTTTGTAGCAAAACCCCCCAAAAAGCCAATTTTCTTTCACTCACACCAACAAATCTTCAAACTCACAATGAAATAGATTAAAAAGCACTCAGTCAGAAATCCAATGGGACATTTAATCACCAATCACATCTAGATGCGACAACTTCTTTCAACTGTAGAATGAAACAGACAATCCAGCAAAGGGTTACGGTAACATTATGGCCGTCAGTAATAAAGTTACTGACGGCCATAATGCTGTTTTACCCACATCTGAACAGCACTTGGATGTGGGTAAGTTGCAGCAACGACAACTTATTCCCATGATCGGGTCTGACGGGAACATGCAAGTGGCGCCCCTGGCTCGGGCCGGCCCTCTCCTGTCTCTTCCATATCAGATGTTTTACTCTGAGCTTGTTTTAGTTTGTGTCTGACATCCTGATTGTTTAGTATGTCAGTGTCCTGTTACATTTCTCCTAAAGTCCCCCGTGTCCGTCTGGACGAGCGCCTTGAAAAACAAACTATTTATCAGTGGTGATATCCGGCATCTCGGGGACTATATCGTTAGAAATGATTAGACGGAGACACACACACACGCACACACACACACACACACACACGGTTTTGTCGAGTGCTTCAGTGACCCAAAGAGGACATACTTGCTGCTGGAATCCCAGTTCAGGGCCCAATGTCCTGCCAAGTCATCTCGAATCTGAGCCATGCCGTGTTTCTCCTCCACTTTGACGTCAAAGCCGGGAGGATAACTCCCTCTTGTTTAAAAGCAGAGCAGTCTCCAAACTTAGCTGAAGCGCTAACAGTAAAAGTCGATGCTATGTCTTGTGATAGTCGCCTTCACTCCTGCCGTACTTGATAAATCTATCTCCTTCTTTCTCGGAGCTTCTGAAGCTCAGCAGGATTTACTTTTATGTGGAGAAAAATCCAACAAGGACTCAGAGGATAAAAGGGACTGAATTTATCTTTAAAAAATGTCCAACTTCCAGTGTGCTATAGTAAAAGGAGGAAAAAGTTGTGTCTTTTTTGCTCTACGACAGATGTGTTAACCTCTGGATGTGAACAAAGGTCAGACTGAGAGATCGATACTTACTATGTAGGCACAGACGGGACTGAAGGCGTAGGTACCGCACACATAGAGATGAGTGCTATTGAGCCGCAGGAGAATTTTGATGTAATTGAAGCAATCGGTCTGGATGAAAACAAAACAGAGAGAGCGGGAAACGCAGAAAGTCAAAAGACATGTCAACAAGACGCCGAAGAGGCTGAAAAATTTGATGGTGACGTTTCCGGCTGAGAGCAAGTGTGGACGATGTGGCCACGTTTCACACACGGCAACTTTACATCTATATTCTACGCTTTTACAGAGACATGTTTCCATTCCTGCCCAGTTTGATTTTTAAATGCATTTGTACAGCAAACAGGCTTTAAACACAGAACCTGCAAAAACTGAAAGCTATTATGATGAGGCAGGGAAGAAAGGAGGAAGTAAGGATGGATGAATGTACAGATAATACATGGAAGGACAGATGATTTATAGATAAGAAAAAACTCCAATAGATAGATACTGAACAGTTTAATGGTGGGTGGATGAAAAAAAAAAAAAAAAAGTGATAGGTGGATGAATGGACAGATGGATAAAAAAGAGGGACGATGGACAAATGAGTGAAAAATGGATGCAAGGGAAAAAAAGGAAAGGATGTATGGATGAATGCATAAAAAGAGGGATGCAAGTATGAACGAATGGATTCATAATACAAGGGATAGATGAAAAAGAGGGATGGATTGGTGGAAGAGGGATGAATGGATAAAAACGTCTGATAGATAGCAGACAGGTAATGGGCGGAGGACTAGATGGATGGACAACGGTGGATAAAAATGAGTGATCAATCATCAATCAATCAAAGGATAAAAAAGCGATAGATGGAAATTAGATGGATGGAAACTATGTGGATGGATGGATAAATTGACATCCGGACAATGTGCCATCAGACAGTCTGAACAAAGAAAGAATGATGAATGAACAGATAAAATGCTAATGACTCCCCATACAAATCCAAAGCCAGAAGACTTAAATGCTGCATTTCTGCTGACTTTCTCTATCACAGACCGTTTGACAGAAACCGTTCCTCAAACGCTGTTGGGAAAACCTGTCTGCTGTACAGAGCAGTTTGCCTGCAGAGCTTTGTGTAATACAGACAGAGCTGTGCACTGCAGCAGGAGGATTACAGAGGCTTCTCACCCAGGGACACAACAGCTGGCATGACAACAAGCTAACAGACAGACTGAAGAAGAAGAAGCCGTTCCCCCGGGGAGCCTGCAGACTTGATGAATCTGTTTGTATCTGCTGGAAAGGTTTGTCAGCTTTCTGCTCATGTTATTGCCTCACATGTGAAACAAATAGCAAGGGGAGACCGAACACACGGTGAAGGGTACGAAAAAAAAAATAAAAAAAATTGTTCATTGTGACTGATTTTCTTACCTCCAAGTTCTTTCCTTTAAAGCTGCACTCGTCTCTTTTTCCAGCAGGAGTTCCCCACGTCAGCTGAGACAGGAAAAAAGGGAGGAAAAGCTGAGTAAGTAAAATAAAATAAGAGGTAACCAGAGATAATAGATGGATGGACCAAGTGGACTGGATTTTCACTCATCTGCAGGACACATATTCAGCAGTTTCTTTTTAAAAAAATTAACTTACGGAGGAGGTTTTGACTAAACAGGGAGAGTGCAGGTTTCACCAACTCAAACCTAAAGACTATTTAAGACCCATTCCTTCACAGATTTTAAACGCAAGAACTTTGTCCAGCCAACTAGCCATACATTTTAGCTTGATAAATGCAAAAGAGCTAGCTAGCTAGGGTATGCTAGCAGTGAGTTACACTTGAGTCACACAAAACAGTGACGACTGAGTGTGACTCGCACTTTTGTCTGACAGGAAAAAAAAAAAAAAAAACACACACACAGACAAGACTAAATAGTCCTGTCATGACAAAATTTAAGACACTGATTAACATATTCAAGATCAACTTACCATTTTAATTTTAAGGCCTTAATTTTAGATGAGGCCTTAAAATATCTCATCTAAAATTAAGACATTTTAAGTCTTAAATTAAGACTTTAAAAGTTTTAAATTAAATAAAGAATTAGCTATTTCTCTTACTTATTAGGCATGTTTAACATACTGAATGGAGTAAGTCAATTACAGACAACATACTAGTGATGCCCCACATGCTACTGACAGTATTCACGCTAACATTAGCATTTTGGCTCAATTTAGCTTATACACTAATTTTACATACTGTATGGTGCAAGTCCATGTTAGTCAACATGCTTGTGACTCTCCACAGGCTATTGGCTACAATTTAGATAAGCTTAGCATTGATGCTATTTTTGAGCATCAGAATGATGACGGGCACACTTTTTCCTTAAATTTCTTCAGGAATTTTCTAGGTTTGACTGTTAACCAGTTTGGCTCGCCGTTTTACTCTTACGTTCTTTTGCAGCTTGGTTTTGCTGATGTCCGAGAGGCTGAGGGCGAACAGCGCCTCCCTGGCTCCCACATACAGCATGTCGTCCTCCTGGCTTAGCAGCAGAGAGGTGTAATTGAAGACGCCACCCACCGAAAATCTCTTGGCCGATCTCTCCTTTGCATCTGGACAGAGAAGAAAGCGGACACACGCACACACACAAAGGAGGAGACAGCAGATTATTATCAGAGAGAAGGGCAGAACAAAAAGTAACAGAAGGGTACAGAACATGTCCTGATGCTCAGAGTACAACCAGAACTCAAACACTGTCAGTTTTATTGTTCTTCAGAGGGGATAAAGGATTAAAGATTCCCATCCGCTTCCTTCCTTTGACGAGTTTTAATCTTATGTGCTCATTATTGCATGATAATACCCATCTGTTCCACCCACCAACAACCATCAAATGACCTCAAATCTGAATGGAGAGACACCTAAGAGAAAACGGCTTAAATCTCCTTGAACTTGTAGCGCTCGTTGCTGCATTTTGATGAAACCACTTGTTTTTCCATCTAGGAAGCACAAGAGAGTCGGAGCATCATGTTTCCATGGAAGCACGTTTCCATTTTCTCGTAGATGGCAGTATGCGTCTCCAGCCCTGAGCTAATTTAGGATTGACTAATGAATGGCAACTTGCTGGGTAAAAGACCACTCTGGACAAAGTACTCAACCCTAGTACTTGAGTAAAAGTACTGAGTGATGGCCAAACCTTAGTTAACTATGAGTAAAAGTTGCTCAGTCACAACTCAAAGTTAAAATACCAATTACTTTTGAGCATAGTTAAGTGTTTTTCTAATATTAGTACATTGCTGTATCGTTTTCTCAGTGCTTTTACAGAACCTTGTAGTTTGCCAAAGTTTACACCACCTGAAAAAACCTCAGCATAAAAATGCAATAAAAATTTGCCACAATTTTTTAACATTCCTTTAAAATATCCCCAGACTCCAAAAAAAAATAAAAAAGAAAGTAGTGTCTTAAAAACCAACAACAAATAAAACATGGTTGTTATGGAGACCTGGTGACATCACGGTCTTTAACAATAGTTCTCCAAAAGTGGTCTCCTCTTTGTTTTGTTTTTTTTCACCTCCCTCTCCATCCTGCCAACAGAGCTGAATGAGTACCAACCATAAGCAGCTCAGAAAACTGGGTCCCCGTGTGGCGTAATAAACATACCCCAGGCAATCAGGAACCACCAATTATAAGTTACTAGAAACTCTGGTAAACTTTATTTTTAAGAGATAGTTAGTGGCACCAACAACTGGTGCAACCGGTGATTTTGTTGAATCATTCTGCGAGTGTCAGTGCAATTAAAGATAAAGTTATCTTGACTTTTTTTTTTTACACAATTTTACTTGCACTGTCAATAAAGTGAAAGTCCACATTCTGAATTTAAGAAGTAAAACAACTTATTTTTCTTCTTCCACACTTTTAACCATCTGACATTTCCAGCTACGTTTCTGAACCACATCGTTTTTTTGTTTTGCTGAAAGAAAGCAGTTTACCTTTAGATTACGTCCCGTCACATTTAATGTGCAAGTGGCTTTTCAACAAAACTAAATAAAAAGACCAACATGGTGTCACAAGAGTCCTAAAACATTCTTTATCCAAGAGCTGCACTGGGTGATTTTAGTCATTCAGGCATTAAATGAGCAGGACGCTGCGTCTCTCCATCTATTGTTTGTCATACTTCTAAACTGTTTGCAATTTAGGGCCGTCTTTGTAAATGTTTGTCTCTTCCTGCTTATTCCAAACATTCGAAATGCACTCCATGGCCTCTCTGTGCCAAAAAAGAAAAAAAAAGAAAAAATAGTGGTGGTCACAAACTCCACGTGTTTATCCACATAAGATTACAAGCTTCTACCCAGGGCTGTAAAAGCTAATATCTGCCACAATTAAGCCACTTACAATCCTCCCACCCACCGCCCCCAAACTCCCAGTGAACAGGCAGAAAACCAGTTCACATCTCAACTGTTCTAATGGCAAGAAAGAAAAAAAAAAAAAAAAAAAAAAAAAGAAAAGAAAAGAAACCAAGCCCCACGTTTATCGTCAACGCCCCAGGTGATGCATTGGGCCGTAATGCAAATAGAGGCAGAAAACCGCAATAAATGTTTACAGCCTGCGACGTAAACTTCTCAACGTGCTCACAAATGGTTCATCTTGCACTCGAGGCGGTTTGGCAGATGATCATCCTTCCCTTTGTGGGAGTGAAAGCCAGCTGTGTGAGCCGCATCTCGTCCAGATTCAAAACGCTGGGTCCTTTCCACATCAACAAACCCTTATTCTCTTTTAAAAATCGCAGTGACATCTGGAGTCAATCAGGACTGGGGCCTGCCACTAAAAATCAAGTTGCAGAGGGGAAAAAAAAAAAAAAACTCTTGTCACTGGTGGGTCATTCAGGACACAAGTCTTCCTGCATGGAGAAAGGTAAAAAGGTAAAAGTAACCCGATTAAAGCGTTCGTAAATGCTCATAAAGATGCGTATTCCAAGACTTTGCGGACACTCGGCAGACAAAGGAGGGCCATCTCTCCTCCCAACAGGGGGACATATCATGGCCCGACTGTCAAGGCTCCTAAGGGTTTGGGACATTCGCTGGAACCAAAAGGCAGCCTCTCCTCGGCATATTAAAACTCTCTGACATAAATCACGGTGACAGTCTTTCAGGCAGACAATGGAATAACGAGCACTGGAGAGCAAACTCATGAAACTTTTACTCAGAGGGCAGACAAAGAGTATTTATCAGGGGGTGGATGGGTCTGAGGGAGTTGTGGTAACTGGGATGATTGGACTGAGAGCTTGACCTATGAAAAACAGAGTATGCACACCGGACAAAAAGGGAATCCAAGAAGGGGGGAAAAAATAAAACAACCCAGAATGTCAAGCAGTAACAAATGTCAAGATGCAGCCATTTCAAGAGGTAATCTTTTGAGTTTTTTTCCACGGTATAATGCAGTGGAGCACCTCAATGTAGCATCTACGGATATAAACAGTTTCACACTCAAACTCGATTTCCATTCATCACCCAGTGGTTTAGTCAGCTGGCTGTCAGCAAGTCAGGCTCTCGGTTTCTGCCAGGGATCATCACACCTACCATCAACACGGCTGCCTTATTGTCTGTGTTTATGTAGTAAACTGGCAGGCGCCCCCAGTCCTACGAATTACAATGCAAGCGTCAAACAGAGGAAAATTAGTTGAAGAAATGTGGGATAAAATTTCAAGGTTATAACCTTGAAATTCGTATACGTATTTCAAGGTTATACGAACCCCCCGATTCGCCGTAGACCAGAAACACTCCAGAGGTTTGGTTTGGGAGATGATCTGACCCGTTGCGTTTGCCCACATCATCTCTAATCCTCTTAGAGTGTCAACGTAAAGGTGAACTGGCATCTCATAAAAGAGTGCCAGTCTGCAGAGAAATGCATACAAACACACGGCAGAATGAGGATAAAAAAAAAAAATAAAAAAAAAAAAAGGAGCAGGATAATTCCACCCCCTCGTTTTCCAGAGTTTAACAGTGGATAAAAGGCGGGGTGATGGCTTGGCAGCATGATAGGTGTTACTCTTGCCAGGACTCTAAGGGCCGAGTGTAAACATGCCCCAGATTTACTAGGGCAGAGTGAGCTGAGTCACAAGGCAACTGGGTAACAAGGGCAAAGAGGTTCACTTCGAGCTAGGCTGTGAAATCCAAATCCAGAACGCAACTCCTTCAGATGGGAAGACAGAAAATGTACAAAACAAAACAAAAAAAACAAAACAAAACTAGAACTGGTAATCTGCAATCCAAGGTTACAGTGGCCTTCACAGGCTCAGGCTGACATGATTTGACAACAGCACTGACAAAAGAAGAAGCCAACCTCAAGGCCATCAAGTCATTGTTATCATTTGTTGGGGAGTGCAGGAGACAGGGAGAGAGACCAGTCGTAGTATAAATCCAGTTACTTTAGGACATCAAGGGCGTATTGGCAAACAATACAAAGAAGCAGAACTGTTTTAGGTGTGCATTTTCATTCCTCCTGGCTTAAATAAAAACAGAATGCAAAAACAGATAGTCAGCATAAAAACAGGTCAGTTTTGTATTTATTTTATCATGATTTAAGTGAAAAGGAAGAAAAATGAGACATGGTCTCTTATGTATATTTTGTACTAGGCCCCAGTGAGTCTGACACTCCTAAATGAAATCTAACAGATGCTTAAAAAAAAAAAAAAAAAGACCTAAAATTAGTCAAATTTCTGTACTTTGATCTATGGTCAGACTTTATGGTGTGATTGATGGATATAAATCCTGGAAGAAAGGAGGAGGCTGCAAAATCTAACTGCTGGAAAGGACCGTCTCCATCTCATCTGAAAGAGCTTCAGCTACTTTACAAAGAACATGGGTTAAAAAAAAAAAAAAAAACTCAATCAGATGAGCAAAGATGTTCCTGCTCTCTGAAGGCAGGCTCTTTTTCTTTAAGGAAATGGCAGCGCTTCCCAGAGCTGCAGCCTCAGGCACCCGTCCACCCATGTCCCAGGTTTGTTTTTGTCGTTTTTTTTTTTTTTTTTTGGATGAGCTATGCTGAAATACATTTTGTTGTGCTTTTGTGTGACAATAAAATCTGATTCTCTGTACACCAAAAGTCAACTTATTGGCTGAATATTAATGACTGCAAAGTTTTTTTCTTGTTGATAAGCAAAAAAAAAAAAAAAAAAAACAGAACAAAACTTTGCATCAAACTCCTTCCACTTTACAATAATCCACAACATGTTAGTTTTAAAAGCTAATAAAATACAAAAAAAAATATGAAAAAAAAATGTACGTTTGTTTCCATTCTGTTTATATGCCATAGCATGTGAATTTATGCCAGCCATAATAAAGAGATAATAGAAAGCAGAGGCCAAGGGCGAGCTGTGTCCAGTGATTCCTAACAGGATTATATTTCAAAAATGTGTTAATGGTGCCAAAGGGCAACAAGAGTAGAAACCCCATCAAGGCAACCACAGGAAAAAAAAACAAAAAAAAAAAAAAACACATGAAGTAGGTGTTTGATGAAAATGTTATGGCTAAGAGACTTAAAGCCTAAAGTGAGCATGAAGTCAGTGCTTCACAAAAACAAGGTGAAGACACATCCTGCATGTGGCGTGGTATACTGTAATTAAAGGCTTTCAGGTCTCACTCATGCACCCTGAGACGGCGTGCACCCACGCGACACTGCACCTGAAAGCTTACAAAATCTTTGATGCAACATTGGTGAGACAGAGAGCCACTCTGTGTTGTCTTGGGTGAGCTGTTTAAACAAATATGGCGACCCGAAAGACACAAAGACGGATAGATGGTATAATTTTCTCACTAGCAACGCATAACAAACACGTCTGCGCTTGTTGTGTGTCGGGAAACTCCTCAGACTCTTTACTTTTATCAAATCTTTTCACAGGGGCTGGTAAATATTGTCCTGAAAGGTTTGTTGACCTCAATGAAAGTCCTGCTTTACAGTTATGGCAGTTGGCACAAACTGTTCCATCCTTTGTGAAGCTGAAAGGAGACTTCGGAAGAAGGCAACTGGTGATGAACATACAGTTGGATAAATGTCCAAATAAATAAATAAAAACTGATTCAAAGCCACATAGAAGCTGTTTGGACCTGGCACCAAGACGCCAACTTGGATCGTGCTCATAGTGAGACAATCTACTATGAGATGTCCCACCTCACTGGTGGTCTTTGACAATTATGTGCATTTATTTAGCAGGCAAACAGCCCTGGGCACACTAAACGACCAACTACTAGCCTGACTGGACTCCACTCCAGTCACTAAGTCATTTCCTTGATGTTATTTAAAAATCCAAGGCTGCCAGTATTCATTTGGATGCTCCAAGAAAGTTTATTTTTCTTTATTTTTTTAAGTATAGCAAATGGTTTATGACTAGCTTTTATTTTGTCCAGTCATAGCCAACGTCATTTGTCCCCTCCTCCGGTGCGACTGACTCTCACTAAACAGGAAGGCCGCCAGGGTAAGTCTGACAGCGCGGCAGCTAAGCATGTTTCTGTTAAGGAAATGGATCACCTGCCAGGGTCAGTCCCAGAACATCCCTCTCACACCACCCTGCCCGAAACGTCCACACAACAACAAGGCCAGAGTGTGTGCAGAGACGGAAACACAAGAGGACACTTAAAGACTCACTCAGTAAATAAATAATGCATCCTAAAAGATATGCAACAATTGAGGAAGGATGTCTAGCGCAAAGTCATTGTTTTACCAGCAGCATCTATAGAGGAAAATGCCATTAGCATGACTGAGGACACTTGAGAATTGTGCTTAATGAATTACATTATAGTATTTCTACAGCTCAGCCAAGTGTTTCAGAGCAGGGAAATGAAGCCATATGTCTGGATGCTACCAAAGTCCCAGCTGGCTTAAACATCGATACAGACGGTTTCTCTGCAGCCGTGGACTCCCCTCGTTGTACTCCACAAGTCAAAGTCCATTTGTTGACTTTTCGGCTTCCCGTTTGAGAAGAGCCCCTTGCTTTTGGACTGGCATGTTAAAGGTCTTTGAAGTGGTGCCACATCATCCAAACACAGTCCTCTGCCATGTTTCCATCTGTATGTGAAGTCCCTGGAGAGGCTCTTGATGAGAAGAGCAGCCTGAAGTTGCTCCATCTCTCCACTCACCCACAGCGTTGACTGAGGAGGAAAAGTGTCCCAACACATGGATTTATACTCTTTGCTGACGGTTTACCTCGCCTTACACGCAGCTTTAGCTAAATGGCTGCTTTAACTCTTGCCCTTTCCCTGCTACATTTAATTCCTGAAGCTATGAGGACCCAAATGAGTGAAGGATCACTGGATTAGTCAATGTCTTTGTGGATTATGGCAGCAAAACTTCTCCGAGGGAAGGCCAGTTGCTGCCACTTTAAAGAAAAATTGCCCCGTTAATGGGGTCTTTTGGATACGTCTCCAGTATTCTCAGGCAAGCCCAGAATGAGCAGCTACAGACCGTTTCTGCATGCGTGTTCCTCAGAACGAGCCATGTGGAGCGTGTCAACGTCCTGGAACAGGATCAAGAAAGTTTTAATGAGGGACGCATGAGAAGCCTGGTGCTGCCCTTCCAGATGTGACTCAAATCAAATGTTAAGTTTCTCCTAGTGCATAAACATACTGATACTCGATCACACCGTTATGGGAAACATTGCGTGGCACGTTGAGCTGCTGTTAGTATGAAGGGTGCTTCATAAATAAAACTGATTGGATCATGATGATTGACTGAATTCATCTCGCTTAGTGCTTTTAAATCTAAACTAAAGGTTTTTGAGATGGATTATATGACGTGTACCTGTTATGTTTTTTTTTTTTTAATAGCTTGACTTTTTCTACTAACTATAAATCTTTTTTTGTATTGTATTTGTTGCTGCCTCCTGGTCAGAACTCCCTTGAAAAAGAGGTTTTTAATCTCAGTGCACTTTTATCCTGATAAAATAAAATGTCAAATGTCCAAATTGTAATGCACTGGACTGTTAAGACAAGTGTGTCTTTTCAGCGTATTATTGAAAGTTAATTTGTTAAAGTGATTAATAAAAATAAAAATTGGCTGATACAATTCAAGAGTTTCTTTTAGCACATTTTAAATCTATCATTATTACCCTAAACCCAATATCTCTGAAAATGTGAATATTTAACTAAAAATATTTATTTAAAACATAAAAATAAAAAATCTAAAGGCTTTCCAAACATGCGTTATGTTATGGCCTAAACAACCATGGTGGAAACTGCTGAATTCACACCCTGAATGGAAAAATGCAAGTTTCTTAATATAGAAGTCAGTTGTTCACAAAGAGCTGCATCCAAGAATTCATGGAAAGTTTAGTGGAAAAAAAAAAAAAGTGTGGTCGAAAATGTGCACAAGAAATTATGTCTTAACTGGAGTACTCAAAGTGATGCAGTTCTGCCCCTCCCCCACTTGTTGCTGCGTACTGCCAACTCAAAGAAAGGCTTCTTCATTTTGCCCTTGCTGACAAAATTTAGAAGTTGGGGAGCTTATCTCCATATACTGTTTGATTTTATTTTTATGCATACATAGAGCACATAACTAACAGCTGAGGGATACATGGGATCAGCACATTCTACGATTTACTTACACTGCAGAGCTGATTTTAAACCTGATATAAACCGATTATATACAACATAAATGACCTGTCAGACAAAAACATGCTTCACACTGGGATAAATGGAGCATATTCTATTTAGTTGTAATGTTGAGGAAGGTAGAAAAAAAGCAAACATCCTGCTTGACGTCCACATGAATGCAACAAGTCTGACAGAGGACATCTGTTAGAGAGACAGCGTGATGGACACCCAGCACCGTCCAACCCATATCAAACAAAAGAAAACAAAATTTATTTAAATGGGTGGAAAATAAACTACATTTTTCTTGGACCCTTCACCGCTGCAATACAAAAAAAAAAAAAAAAAAAAAAATCACCCTATGACACTCTAACCTCACATTCCTCTCTGTCCTGCTCGATTAACAGCAACACAAAGACTTCTCGCCGCCTGCCATTTTCTTTAAATCAAAAGGCTGCTGATGGAAATCTGTGCAGACTGAGCTCTTCTATACATTCCCTGGAGCGTGCAAGCAACAAAGTCATTAAAATGTCTGAAACAAACAGCGCTGATGTGCTGTAATTACACTCCATTGTTGCACCCGTTGCGGTTTTATGTGCAGGCACTTGTAAGTGCCACCTCTGCTGGAAGCCACAGGCTGCTTTTCTTTCGGGATCGGTGGGCGTGTCCTCTGCCTGGATTTAGGTGGGCATCGGAGCATGTCTAAAACCCCATGAGTATTTTATCTGACCCCAGCTAACTCTACACTCTCCCCCCCACATTTTTTATTTTTTTTTTTCCAGCTCGTCCTCTGTTGGTAGCTGAACTGTGGTCCACACATTGCCAAGGTCAAAAGATTAGCATGCATGAGAGAGGGTGCACAATATCTGTTAAACATTAACTTAGCAGAGCCTAGAAAGGACATGGTGTACACCGGGCATCCATTAATCATCACCAGTCGTTCTACAGGACGTCGATGTGAAAGTCGTTATAGCAGAACTGACCAATATTCTTCCTTTTAGAAGGAAAAGTCTGTACGTCTCCTGCCAAGACCTCAATTAAAAGTAAACACTTATGCAACAGAGTTATTTTTGGCTCATGTTGGTTTTCAGATCATACCGGTTGAACCCACTGCTTTGCCATCATCAACCTCCTCAGAGAGTTCTGGGTCTACTCTGGGTTTTCACCAGAAAAAAAAAAAAAAAAAAAAAAAAAAGTTTCACTTACAACGATCGCTACGGCACGGTTCTTCACCCTATGTTATGGTATGGCTTATTCAGGAGAGCGTTTCCTCTCAGTTTTACTCATATTGGGAAGGCAAGCAGCTAATGTGGCGTCTTATAGTGCAACAACATGATGACCTAGAATGTCTTGCGCTTGTTGCAAGCGGTGACATATTTCTGTCACTCAGTAAATACACCATTATATGAGCTCCACACAAATTGTCCTACAGACCTGCAACTGAAGAGGGGCCAGAAATGGTGTGGTACGGGTCTGTTGTATCAGCTGGCTTTACAATGGAAAGAAATTAAAAACCGACACCTGCGTGGGTGGAAAAGAGGCACGAGAGGCTTCCTGATCCACCTGAACTGCCTCCATTTGACACAGAGGAGCAGCCAGTCTGCTCCGAGCTTTCTCTCCTGTTGACAGGGGGAAGAACCCGTCTCTAAGATAGAGCCTTGATGACAGGCAGAAGCGTCTCATTTCCTGTCCTGTAGACCAGCGTTGGAATGTAGATGGATCAGAAAATGGAGAACTTTGTGTTCTCCATTGACTGAGGAGTAAAGCCCCAGTATGTCCATGACATCCCACCCTGCCATTCTTTGTAAACACACCAACATACTTGCATTCCTCTGCTTGAGGCAGAGACTCAACCTGAACCCAGAGGAAGCAGTCAACCTGCCTGCTATTGAGAACTTGGACCTCTGACCAAGGGGAACATATTATCGTCCCATCTTGTTTTCTGGGGGTTGTATTGATCGAGGCTTAAAGTCCTGGCAGAATCATCGAACAATGAGTGATTCAAAGTGACGGCACAGGATTACATAAAACCTAGTGGCTCACCTGGAGAGGGGAACCTAAAGCACCCTATGGAGCCATGCCTCACTTGGGAAGACTGTGGGACGTTCGCCTGCTACATCGGACCAGAACCGAGCTGAGGAGCTCCGTGTTTTGGTCCAACGAAGATTGCCATGAACGAGCAATAGTCTTGCATGCATAGAGGGTGAAAAGGAGGGATTGTGACAAGGGGTGTATGACACGAGGCGGACATTTTCGTCTTGCAACTGTGACAGAACTGCGTTCGACGCATTGGACTGACCGTACTGGGCCCGTCAGTCAGGAGCCCTGATGATTGAGCATCGGCTTTCTGGGCTCAGCCAGGTGTTATCCTGAAAGGCTAAAGGTACAACCCTCCTGAAAAATCCTGTTAAGCTTGGGTGTATGACAGACAGAGCTGGGCGTTTAGACGCATCTCTTCCTGCATCATAATTTGGTTTTAATGCATAATCTGTCGATGTCCATTTTCTCAAGGCAAAAGCAGCTTTAAAGAAGAAAAAGCTTTCTCTGGGAATCTTTGTAGGAAGACAATCTGCCAAAGAGGCTTCTGACAACCGACAGGGATGCGTGCTGCATGGTTGCCTAACCAACACTTACTGCTTCAAGCCTCTTGATACTCCATGTACTGCCCTGAAGCCTGTAAGGCATAATGGAAAACAGACAAGCCCTCCTTCTGCCACAAAACCCTTCCACTCACTGCACATCTGAGATTAGCCTGCTCATTAGGAGAGAAGGAAGGAGCAAGAAAAGAGGAATGGAGGGGGGAAGGAAAAAAAAATAAAGTAAAAGGATGCTTTTCTAGGAAAAGGGCAAGGATCCCCTCTCAGAAAAATATCCAGGGACCCCTTGTTCTTACAGGCAGCACACACCAAAAATAGAGATCCTGGTTTTTAGGAGAAACTTTCAGCAAGGCAGTAAAGTTGAACACTTTGTTTATGAGAAATGTGCAATGTGTGCCAAAGACATTTTATACTGATATAATCAAAATGTGCTGCCTTACACGTGTTTTGTGTCAGAGGAGATGGAATTTGGATCACTAGAGCAGAGGAAGGGGAAACTTTGGGGGAATGGAAAAGTACTGATTTGCTGGGAACCAGTCAGTTTCATCAATGGAGTCCCTTCACGCTAAAGAAGGAGAATGGTTTCCTCTTAAAGGTGGATGATGCCAAGTAGGGTGGCACATTTGACGCCTCACGCAGTTGGCTGAGAAGCAAACCGGTGTGTAGCCGTCGCGCATATAGTTAGGCTATTGTTGGACCGGAGTGTCTCCAAGCATGAGAATAAAGAAACACTGAAAAGAAAGGAGGTGATTTTAAGGAGCAACCTGTTGCTTACGAGCAACTGTCCGCTTCACAAATACAGAGTTTGTAAAGAGAGGCTTTCCTGAAAAAATACCCGAAAACAAAACAGTCAATTTCCCTTGACAGCCACATCTGAACAGCGTCCCTGTTTGTCCAAAGCTCCCACAGAGCATCAATCCATTACTAAAAGGCTGTCAGCTGAACGAATGCTGAAAACACAGCAGCCTGGTGTTCGGTTATACAGCTTAATCCACACTTTATATAGTTTATGTAGAGCGATTGCATTTAACGACGCAGTCAGCTGTGAAAAGGCTTTCCATTTAAAAACAGCAGCTAGATGTAGGAAACGTTAAGTTCCTTGGTAGCAGTAATATGCATTTTGAGGATGTGTATTACTAAAAAAGGACAATTGGAGGGAAAACAGAGGAAGAACCAAACGTCTTCAAGACGTACAGTGCCTTACAGCGAGCCGACCGAGTCGCTTCTCCTCAGAAATAAGTGCCACACCAACTAGAACAGCAACACCATGTGTTAATCTAGTCACACTTACCACACTCTCTCTAGCATACTGTTCCTACATTTTTCACATTTGGTCACATGCCAAGGAAAAGCATAGTTGTGAAATGATCTATAGTTTTCAGTGGGTTATGATCCCCTCTCTCTTTGTAAAACGGCTCAAGCTCATTCAGATTGGAAAGAGTGCGTTTGTGAACAGCAATTTTCAGGTCTCATCACATCTCCATTAAATTTAGATATGGGCTTTGACGAGACCATGCCAACTTAAGAACATGCATCAAACTTAAACATTCAATTTTGGCATAGTTAGTGTGTTTTTATGTCGATGTGCAGTGGAAATTTGTGTTGAATGTCATTATATATTCAAAGTTTAATAATGCATCGTTTTCCTTTAATATGACAAATAAGCACCACCGTGCTGTTTTAGCACATCGACTCTCAATGAAACAAATTGAAGTTTGTTGTTCTGAGGAGACAAATAAAAATTTCAGGTGTGTAAACACTTCAGCAATGAACTGAGGCTGCAGAAAAGCTTCCAGGCTCTTTTTTTCCCCTCCAGTCTTTCCATCAAAAGCTCAAAATGAAACCGAGGCAAGAGATCTTATGCACAGTACAAACACAAAACCTGCACCTGCATGCATTTATGAACATGTGGCGTTTGTTCCTTGGTTGATTTTTGAGTTGGCATGCATGGCCCCCCAGGCCTTGTGGTATCCCTCAACACTCCTGCTGCCAGCCTCAAACCTGATTGCTTTCATTTTGGGAAGATCTGGACCTTTGCTGAACTCCCCCCAGGTACCTGTGACTTCAGTCTACAGCTGTCGACTTGTTTGGACCCATATTACAGACCTGACATCTAGAGAACTAAAAAAAAAAAAAAACAAACCAACAAATGCAGTTTAACCCTGAGTTCCCAACACTTCTTGTTGTTTGAGTTTTACATTTTGATTTCCAGCTTGCATGCACTTGAACTATTCAAGTCGATGTGTTTAAACAAGCAGAGAGAGCTAATTATTTCACTTTTTATTTTGAGTTTTTGTCATAAAAACAATCCACTGATGAAAAAACACCCTTTGTTTTTTTTTTTTTTTTAAAAAAAAATAATAAAAAAAAAAAAAAAAAAAAAAAAAAAACAGCTTTTAAGGATGGAAACAGTTATAATACCAAGTACATACAGTAAGAACAGCAATTTTTTTTAAAGTAGTCAGTGATTCACTTGAAAAAGTCTCTTTTTGGAATTATGCAATAAAAGTTTAGTTAAAATAAAATTTAAAAAGAAGAATCTGTTGGAAAAGTAGGATGTTGGTTTTTCAGCAGGCATGTTTAAATACTTGACCTAAAGGCATGTCCCAAATTTAAATGAACTGCTGTACCTTTGATTAATTTTTTTTTTTGTTTAAAAACCCAATCTGACCAAAATTAAATTGGATTTAAGACTCACTGAAGTTGTTGTATATTAGTGAGAAAAGGAGCAGAAAAATGTGTCAATTAAAATGTATAAATTAATGTCTTCACCTATTAAGAGAATACAAATTGTTGTACTGTCCAAATTCATGTTTTTTTTGTCAATAAGAACTAAAATTTGAAATGATAAACCATTATGCTTTACTGGACAGCTGTCCAACCTCAAAGACGATCGGCGTAGCAGGTGGATGCGTTTACTCACTGTATGGAAAGCTGATGCGTGGCGTGACGTCCTCCTCGGTTTCGCTCGCCGACTCCAGGCCTCCAGCCAATAGCAGCGCGGCAGCCAAAAGACGCCGGATGGTCACAGCGACCGAGCACATGGCCGCCAAGTTCTTACACACCGACAAATGCTCAGTTTGTTTTTAGGATTCCCCGGAATTCATTAAGAGCTCCTCTTGAATCCGCACAGCTATGTTTTCACTCCCATCTTGCTGCAGGCTGAGAAAGGCAGGCGAAGGAGGGAGTGAACGTGTCCTTGACTGGATTCTTGCGCTCCCAGAGGTCCGCACAAGCAGAGTTAGCCCGGAGAAAAGGAATCCTTTCTGGCTCAACGGCTGCTTGTTTTCCTGTACTTAAAGCTCCTTCTGATGGGTCAGTGATAAACTCACACGAGTGGCCGTCCAGTGATAATCGTTTTGGCTCTGTGGGGAGAAAGGAGAGGAAACGTTTATGTCGGATATGAGAAGACGCTTTAGTAAGACGCTGCACGAGCCGATTTCCAAATCCAGCCTTCCACAATGTAGATGGAGACAAAAAGGTTGGTGGACAGAGTGGGAGTCCAGTAAAAACGATGTAGTTGAATTTATGAAAATGGGAGTCGGAAAGAGTTGGAACAAGCAGGTCAGGAATTTACAAACACACACATATATACAAATGAATAAATAAATTGTTTGGGGATGTAAGAGTGAAGTTAATGCATTTTAAAGTGACCAAGTTATTAGAGAAAGTACCAAAGTGACCAGGTTGAATAAATGTTGTGAAGTAGCTCTCTCTCTCCCCTCCCCCTACCAGCTGCACACCGTTAGAGAAAAACTGGTTGGTTTTTTTTCCCACTGTTAATCTACAAATATGAGGCAATGACCACACACACTTGCACTGAGTGAACAGACCAGAGGATTCTTCTTCTATGATGATAACTCGCTACTCCCCCGCGCCGGTTGCTGGAGCTGCACATTAGCAAAAGGTGGTAAGAGTTTAAAACATAAACACAGAGGAGAGCATGACGTCTCCTGCATCATTACAGCGACTCCCAGGTGACCTCCTTCAAATATTTACGGTAGCTAATAAATCCTCCGACAGAACAAGGCGAAGGCGTGGTCAGACCGGCTCCCATTTTACACATGCAATCGCATTGAACATATGCTAAAACAACGCTGTCTGGAGCCTTTCTGCCTCCAAACAATGGAGAAACTTACTGCACCTGAATGCCACGTAATGAATCTATTGCTTGGGAAGGAAACCTGGAGGTGCATCGATCAGCAGGTCTTATCGACAATATTGACAAAAAAAATAAATAAATAAATAAATATATATATAAACAAATTCAATTATTTGTTAAGCATTTCTAATGTATGAAAAGGGCTGAAGTTAAATAAAAAAATCTGTAGAATGTGCCAAATGTTATTAACCGATTAATCGTTAGAATAACCGATCGATGAATCGAATACTAAAATCAATCGTTAGTTGCAGCCAGAGTTAGTTCAGGCTGAAATGGTGGCCGTCCTTAAATCTGATGGATTCAATAAAAGCAGCTGATCCCTGCCAAGAATAGGAAAGCTGTCAAAGACGTGTTACTCTTAACCATAGACAGACATGAGGTCTTTATTTAAAAAAAAAAAAAAAAAAAAGCACCCTTCTGACTGTTTTTTTTTCTTTTTTTCTTATAAACAGAGTGGCCCAAGTAGCATTTTCTGGGTTTAAAAGCCTATTTTACCAGATTTGTAACAGTTGTAACAAATCTCACCCTACTAAGGCAGTCGGCGGTTCCATGTGCTGCATAAGTTGCCCTATATTCTCCCTCATTTGTCCCCCAAAATATCTGCGAACGCCGCTGCTCTCAACTCTCAAATCCCAGACTCTTTGTTTTACGGAGCTTCAGTGAAGCTCGCTCAGCCTCCGCAGGCGGCATCCCCACCTCCTCCTGTCGTTCCCTTCATGCCTGCTGGGACGACATGCACAGCAGCTGAACGAGTGGCAGAAATCTGCAGGTCACAGTGTTCGCTACGCAACTCCTCAGGTCTTTTAAAATTTAATGAAATACTACTGGATGTTGTTAAGAGGGATTCCTCTGACTTGGATAGACATCCACAGAGAATCTCCACACTGTAAGAGCAAATGAAATATAAAACAATGCATGTTGCATTTCTACTCTAAACAGTTAAACCATACAATCACATTAAACGTCTCTGTTCCTGATACAGCTATGCTCGGTCCAAGAGGACCCATCTGTTTGTTTAGGCGAGGGTCTGCTGCTCCCTGTATGTGAGGGTTGATGCTGCTGCCATATTGCCTGAAGCCACAGATTCATTAACCTTCGAAACCTGTCAGGAGACTCCCCATTAACAGCTGCATCTGTTCAGAAACGGACGAGATGTGACGGACAAGCTGGACGACGCACTCCGCCGGGTCGCGTCGAGTTCAGAGGACGGGGAACAGCGTGCGTTCATGCGACGAGGCCAGCTCCGTATGCAGGACTGCGCATCGTGTAAGCAATGTCTGCAAAGCGATCAGGGAAAAGAGACGCACCAATAAGGCCCCCAAGCCAATAGCAATATTAGGTTTTCTTTAGAGTCTTGGTTTCTTGATTAAGATTCCAATATTTTCCTCATTTATAAATCAACTTTAATTCAATTAATCAGCATCTCTGAAATCAGACACAATGCCTTTTTGTCTTGCAGATCACTTGGGTCTCCCAGTTCTAGTCTGCTCTGTATTCCCAGAACGAAACATGCACAAGCAGATTTCAGCTTCTATGCATCGCAAACTTTCAGAAACACAGAGTTCCTTTAAATCAAGGCTAAAAACCCACCAGCTTAGCAGCTTCTTCTAATAAAAAAATGGAACATCGATCAACATGCTTGATTTTGATGTTGGGATTTGACAAGATGTTGCATGCGGAGCTTGTTTCATAATTTGTTTCTCTATTATGTTTTTAATGGTTTAAAGCACTTTGAACTGCCTGGTTGCTGAAATGTGCTGTACAAATAAACTTGATTTAACACATCCGACAGCAATTTACACCATGACAAAAGAGAATAAAAAGAAAAAAACTCAAAAGAAAAAAAAATCTGTTCCATTG
Organism: Poeciliopsis turrubarensis; assembly: GCA_010277015.1. NCBI lineage: Eukaryota > Metazoa > Chordata > Actinopteri > Cyprinodontiformes > Poeciliidae > Poeciliopsis > Poeciliopsis turrubarensis. The sequence continues at coordinate 50,155 of VMRN01000045.1, read as the reverse complement.
GACCAGATAAATGCCCCGATGTTGCAGATCTGTGAAATTCAGCTCTTTCGGTGTCTGACCCTTAAAACGACATTATGTCTTGGGTTCAGCTGGCTGTTCAATGAGATTTATAGAGCCATTATACCAAGCAGAAAAGACCTCAGTGGGAGCCTGACAAGACAGAGACTCCTTGCTGTGTTTGTCATTATAATTCACACTTATGCCAGGCTGCTTAGTGCAGGCGGCAGTCCTGGCGTGGTTCAGGAATCAGCTAGGGGGAGGTGGTGAAGGGTACAAAATCTCCAATCAATGCATGATTGGTGGTGATGGGCCTCTTAACCATTGGAAAAGCTGTATAATTTTATTGAGAATACAATTCAGTGCTGTAGCCTTGATGTTCCTCCTATAAAAATCCACATGGAAATCAAGGGTCTTGCCATATTTAACATAAAAAAAAAGAAAGAAAACAAAAAAAAAAAGCCAAGAGAACAAAAACACATTGAGACTTGACTTTGACTAGCCCGTCAAAAACTTCACATCTCGAAATAGAATTTAATCCATTCATGCATCTAGACATGGTGATGCAGCTCAAATAAACCCCCTGCGATGAGCAATGCATGCAAAAGACACACGCAGTCTGAAAGCAAATGAGCTGCACATCTAAGAACAACAATTTAAGTCCTACAACTTGCACAGGTTCACCAAAACTGGACAAAATCAGGACGCAAAGACTGCTTGGTACGACAAATCTCAACTTCAGCTGTGAAAATCTGTAAGAACCAGCCCCTGGTCCTACGTTTCTGAACTCTAGGCTATTGAGAAATGATCACTTCCTGGAAGCGTGGCCTGTATTGACGTTTTAAATTTTACCCAATCGCTAATATTTGTCTGTGTGCGCACATATGTGATGCGCCAGTTCGACACTATGAAGCTTACCAGAAGTTGCCTGTAGACACTGCAAAGAGAGAAGTGAACAAAATGGCTGTCACGTACAAAGGGCTTCAATATTTGGAGGAGTGCCCAACACGGACTGGATGGCTTTGTTCAATTCCTCCGCCGCCATGGCTAAAACTACAGGCAGAAAATCTACATCATCCACAACTTCTTCTGTTCACTGATTGGCCAAGTCAAAATTTACCAGAGGGAATCCAGGTCAATGAGAGAAAGCCCACACAGTGAGACTTGAATTGAGTTGCACAGGAAGGAAATGGCCAGGACGGTGAAAAATCTGATCGTAGGGTCACATTTTGGTGTCAACACAAAAACATGCCATCCTGCCTGGCAACACTGGCTGGTGAAGGAGATTTTAAGAAACAGGAGGGAAAAGAAAAAAAAAAAAAAGAGCTCTGTGTGAGAAATCTTAGCTGCTGAAGTGTAATTTTAAAAGTCTGGCATAGCTTGGTGTTGGGATTCAGCTCATGCTTATTTTGCCATTGTGTTGACGAATTTTGACCAGCATTAATTTGCACTGCACAGCTAAAAATGCAGCAGAAAATGAAATGAAAAGCATAGATCAGACTTCTATCAGCACATGTGGGGGCACAGTATTAAAAAAAAAAAAGAAAGCACAAATAAAAATAAAGCAAACAGGGTGAATAAAGTTATTTTCACTCAAAAGTAGTTCAGTTTTAAATATCTAGGCCTAATGAAAAATGAGACCAATTTGGTAAATGCATTCACAGATGGTTAATGTGGCACAGGATATTATTTGCTGTAAAGCAGTTATAAGAAAGCAGCCATATGCGTCCCGGACGACGGAAAACAAAATTAAGTGGCTGGCTGACGGCCGCGGCACACAAACAATGAACCATAAAAGCAGGGGACAGATGAGCCGGAGCAACACAGCGCAGGTTTGAGCTCGGCAGACTGCTCGCACAAACCAAGAAAGCAGACTGCTAAATAAATCACGTCTGGGTTAAAAATAAACTCCAAAGGGCCCCCGTGCAGCAGCTGAGGCTGCAGCGATTGTTTCCCCGAGCTGGCAGGGCTCGTCGTAAATTCATCATCACAGCGAACGAGTGACTCCGAGTTTTCCCGACACCCGAGCATGAATCAGCACGTCTGGATGGAGGGAGCGCAGAGAGAGAGAGAGAGACAACGATGAGGAACAGATGACTGGAATGACGTAACCGGTTGCAGATGTGGTGCACACCTGCATGTAGATGTTGCTCACCATGTTCCCTGAGTCACAATGCAGATGTGGACGAGTTTATTGGCAGCCTAAAAGATGTGTGGAAGAAATTAAAAAATTGCTCGTCTGGCTTTTTTCTGCTGTCGTGGCACAGCAGAAATCTCGCTCTGACTTTTTTATAATTTAAAAAGAAAATGCCAGCCTTTAATCTAGTATTTATTAACACAAGAAAAAAAAAAAACTGTTTGGAAATCTTTGTTTTAACTGTATTACGAGAACTGGGTAAAGAGAGTTTGGCATCATTGTTATGATCAAAGTTAGTTCTGACAAATTAACTTTGATGCAGAGTAAATAACCAAAAACATCTGAACAGAAATGCTAACTACCCTCAGAGATAGATATGGGCAGTGTTGCATTTTTACTCCAGCCACAACTATACTTTATTGTCAGAGCAGCCATATTGGATTTTGAGGAAGGGGTTGTTAAGGAATCCTAGAAGTTTGCTTTGAAAGTGTCTAAAGAGTTATTTAGCATCATTGAATGTGAACAGTCTGCTTCTTTTTGGATTTTTATAGAATTATGCAGATTATGCTGCAGTAATAAAAAATGCCTTTAGTTTAAGGCCTTTTAAATGTCTTTACCAGGCTGCCTATATCTGCATGCTGGCGTTCTCCGACTGAACCAAATGACCCAAATATGCGACATTGTAGAAGTTACCACTTTGAACAGTAAATCTGCAAGACGGGTTGGAAAAAGGCTCTGTGGAACTTTGGAAAACAGGAAGTCCACTCCGAGTTATGCTTCTTGAATGCACCGGTGCTAAATGGGTTCTTTGCTGACAGGTATATCAGACCCAAATCTCCAGGATATCCTCCAACCGGAGTCCTTGGGTGCTTTTTAATGTGGCCTACATTCATAAAAACAGACCTCAACAAAGACGAGGGAGAAAAAGAAAACAGATTTCACTTAAAAAAAACAAAACACATCCCTCACTGCAGGAAATTAAATTCCCTTTTAAAGTAAATACTCATAGTTAGAACAACAAAGAGAATAGAATCACCTACAATCTAGTTTCAATGGCGCCCCTTCATTACACTGCACGAGAAAAAAAACCCAAGATGTAATATATCCGGAGAAAAATATTGACTCCAATTTCACTTTTACCCTGCAGGTACCGCTTCGTCTCGGATCTGAAGCCGACAGCGGCCTCTGTGTCGGCACGCAGCAAATGGAGTTTAACCAGGATAACGCAGAAACCAGGACGCACGCGTCAACTTATGGGTGTAACTCTGAACATACGCAGGCTGAAGGTTCAGGATCCTGAGGCCCGAGGGCAAAACTATCTCTGAAAAAAGACAATGAATTACAATAATAATCACAAATTGTTCCAGACTAATCAATGGCCAATTATTTAATGCACTGCATTTCATCTCTTCCTTGTCCTTCAATCTATTGGGACGTTACTCAGTCCTGCTGTTAGATCCTCGACAACAGGACTATTCATAATAATTGTAAAAAACAAACAAACAAAAAAAAATGCAGAAGTGTGAAATTCATTTATATAATCAATTATTTATGCATGTGATGCCAGATTGATTGTACGAGGAAGGCGACTTTTCATGCATGTAGCATTAATTATTCACACAGTTATCTGAGTGATAATCGCCTGCTGTAATGCATCCTGCTGCGGCATGTCCCTGGAACATTTCAGCACACGATGATGATGATGATGAGGTTCCAATAGATTGGCTCTGATGATGAAGAATAGCGCCAAGTACTAACCTGAATGTGTGATGAAACAGTCAGCGGCGGCTCATCTTGCTGCTCAGCACTTAAATTTAAAGATTATTTCCTAAATTGTCACTAAATGCTTTGGAGTTTTTCACACTTCAATTTCTGTCCAGGTTTGAATCGCTAAGTTGGGCAAATCCATGGACTCAAACCATTCAAAAGTCGGAAACGCTATTAGTAGAAGCAGAGCCACGAATACAAATACTTGCAGTTTCCTTCAGTCAGGAATGACATTATGACCACTGACAGGCAAAAGTGGAAAAACTCAAGAGTGTCTCTTCATTAGTGGAGTATAATGGGCAGTAAGAGGAGAGCTTGTCGTGGAAGTGGACGTGCATCTCGAAAAGTTGACCGCAGCAGACAATATCGATCAAAAGCAGTCCGAGGAAGGACCAGTGGAGTCACATGGGGAGCAAAGCCTGGCCTGTGTGGTCTGAGCCAACAGACAAGCTCTCTGCTTGCCAAAGTTCAACAGAACCAGAGGTTTGTTCTTGTGGTCTGTTGCCAGACCGGACAGAGTGCCCCTGCTGAATCCTGCTCAAAGCCAAAAGCAGCAACGTTGGGCACATAAAGCAGGCAAGCCGGCGGAGGTAGAGGAATGGTACTGGCGATGTTCTGCCTGGAAACATTGGGTTCTGCTCTCCATCTGGATGTTACTTGGAAATTGATCACCTACCTTCGCCCTGTTGCAGGCCATGTTCACATTGTTTCATTGGAATCTCCGTTTCTGGCCCTTTAGAAGGACAAAGTTACTACCACAGCTGGATATGGTTTAGAAATGCTTTGAGGAGAACACGTCTGGGCATTTGTTTCACCTACAGGTGGATAAACAAATCTGATCCAATGAGAATGAAGATCAGCTTCCAACAAGCTGGAGGCAGACATTACAGCATTTCTTCAATCAGAGTCCATCCTTTGACGGGCCAACGCCACGTTGATGGATCTACATTGTTGGACCGAACTGTCGAAATCAGTTCTCATTGTTGCACAAGCCTGATGAAAATTGCGTCATTTTATTCTCAACCTTCTTGCCACAACATCCCTGGCAATTTTTTCTCACCTCCTTCTGCGTACAAAACTATTGTGTGATTGGCCTGAATGGTGTGTGTGTGTTTATTTTTTGCTGAAAACAGCCCCAACTACCCACCTTCCAGAAGAGCAACTCACCCTTTCTTGCCCTTTGCAGAAAAAAAAGAAAAGGGCGAGCATCACTCTAGCAGGCAGGTAGTCATAATGTTATGCTTCATTAGTGAGTCCTCAGTCCAAAGGGTAATTAAAATACACTTCTGAGAACACTGCACAAGATCCTCTAATGCAGTCTAAAGTCCATTTCCTTCCATTTGGAAAGCACATAAATGCATCTACTGGTTTGCCTTATAAGGCCTTTTTTAATGCTACTTGACAATAAATATGCTTCGCATGACTGAGATGACCAAACGGCTCTGAGTGAAATGGTTAACAGCTGCAGGAGTGCCTCTGTAAACATAGCAGCAGGACTTCCAGAGAGTCTCCTTTTTGCAAGTTGTGACAAACCCCAAAAGGCGCTCTGCTCTTACTGTAATCTACTGTCCAATGGGCTCAGAGGAACAGTCGAGATCAGAGCCCGGCTCCGCCACGCAGGAAGTGGCAATTATCGTTTCAGAAAGAGCGAGTGAAACGGAGCTGGCGGAGGAGATAAGTGCTGGAAGGAGAGCTGGGGTCACCTTTTTCCCTCTAATACAGACGTGCCCTCGCCTCAAATTATTCAAGCCTGACGGGGGAACAGTGGGACGCCGCTGCTTGAGGAACTTTTAAAGCGTCAATTATGAGCCGCGCGTCAGACTCAAAGCCCCGTTGCAGAAACTGTAGAAGCCTCTTTTGATGTGAAAGAAGCTATATTTACAGCTATAAAACATAATGGCTATTAGCCCACTGTACAAGTCCACATCAATATTACACTAATGCCCCTTTATTTTCATTCTGTTCTTCTGGGTTTAGAAGATATCCACACTTCCAACCCATTGACCTACTTGAGTCTAACAAAGTTCTCTGACCAATCAGGAAATCCCTCTGATAAGAACTCAGCATTTTGCTTTGGGTGGGAACATCCTTCACCAAAGAAACGCAAGGAACTAAAAATCATACAGCTTCAGGCTCCGACGGTCAAAGATGTCATTGAACTGTTGCTTCATGAGCAACAGGACGACATGCCAGTCGTCCGGCAATGCTCTGGACCAACTCTTTTGCGTGACAAAAGACAAGATGATTTATAGTTTCGCAATAGCACAACGAAGGCATTTGTGACGGCCTAAAACCCGTCGCGTCAGCATCACAGTTCATCTGCTAATTACGACATCAAACCTAGAGGAGGTTGGCTGTCTGTAGCGAGCCAGTCATCTCGTAACTTACAAGTTTGGAGAGGGGGGGGTTACCTCTGCAGGATTAATCCCTGTGGCTAAACCGACACGACGAGTCATTTCTTTATGTGATCTGACAAGCAGAGCAATGGGATTTAAAAGCGTATCAGTTGACTGTGTTGTGATTCTGGCCCCCGTTTCACCTTGTTGGGCTCGAAGATTTACAAACCACCTCAGCGTTCAGGTAGCAAGTTCCATGACTGCGACTGCAAGTCTATTCACGTGCAGCTCGCTCCAGGTGGGAACACCGTATGGGCTGGATGAGTCATTTGACAGCTTTGATGCTCCAAGCCGGTTGTTGGTTTAACTTCAGCTTTTAAAAAAAAAAAAAAAAAAGTGCATAGAGGTCAGCGGTTGGGACTTTGAGCAGTTAGTCCATCGCATTCGATGCTCTGGTGTGAAAAAGTGTTTTCTACACTGACAATTTTTTCAGATTTGTGTGAGATCAAAATGAATTCGGTAGACGAATGAGCAAATACAAATAGTTTTTGTTAAGTTTTCCAAGCCAACCTCCAAGTTAGATGTGGAGTAAAAGCTTCCTCCCACCTCGGCTTAATAACTGGCTGTGCAGCAGCTGCCAGCAAACGTTTGCACCAACTGGCAATCAGTATTTTACATCACTGTTTTTAAGTCCTGCCACATTGTAGAGTTTTACAGCATTACCGGCCCGTTTAAGAGTTCAACAAACCATCTGAATCGGATCAGAATCTGGGCTTTAGCAAAGCTCAGTCCAGAAAAAAAAAAAAAACTTGTTTCGCATGCGTTTGTTTTCTTGTCACCGTTTCGATGCGGACTGTGCGATTTAGATCTTTTTCCTGCAGCACCCTTCAGCTTAAAGATGGTGAGACATTTTCCTTCAGGATTTTCTGGTAGACAGCAGAATTCATGGCTCCATCAAATACGGCAAGCGGCCCAGGTCACAAAGCACCAAAGCTTAATCGCATGATCTTTTCATGAGATATTGTGCAGGAGAGGGACCAGGACAAAGACGTTCCAAGAAAAATGACAACTTTGCCTCATCAGTTCACTGAATATTTAGCCAATAGCTGCTGTTGGAAAAGTCAAGATTTCTTTGGACAAAGAGGAATTTGTGGGTTTTCTTTATTTTTGATTTATGTTTTACCTGCAGTAATTTGCCAAAAGATGCCCTTTTTGTACACTTTACTTTTTTTTTTTTTTTCTTTCTTCTTAATTGGGCGTTTTGTGACCTCCTGGAGAAACCTTGTTCTGGGAGTGATTTTGGTAGCGGGAAGGTTCACCACCGTTTCATGGTTTCTCTGTTTGTGGACAACGGTCCTCACTGCGGTTCCCTAGAGGTTTAAAATCCTAGGAATGTCTCTGTAACCCTGTCCACAATGACAAACGTGTCCCGTCTGTTCCTGAATAGTGGAAATGGGGATGGATGTTTTTCCACAGAAAAATACAGGAGAAACAATTTTTTTTCTCAACTAGCCACCTGTGGGGAGAGAAAAAAAATAAATAGAACTGGAGTTTGGGAAACAGTTAGGCAACATTTACTTCTCAGGAAATTCCCCATCTTTTTGTATTCCTTCCCCTTTAGTAAAATTGAAACTTCTCCCCCGTGTTTTTAAAATCAGATTTCTGGAGAAACTCCAAGCCTGATTGCATATCCACCTACTCACTGTGGCAGCACAGGCCTGTTCTGCTGCGAGTCATTTCATGTGTGCAGGTGAAATCCTTCAACTAGATCCAGGTTTTGCTGTGCCAACAGGTGCAATGTGAGCAAATTTTTTTCAACACTGTAATCTTAGCATGGAGCCAGTCCAAAAGCTTAAAGGACTACCAGGAGATACAGATCATAAAAACCTCAACATCCTTATTTTCTATGCTGGAGAAGTCAGACAGGAGTTCACTTTGTTGCCAAACCCTCACCAAAGCCTGCTTCATAAAAGGTGGATTAAGAAATGAAACATGCGTTCTTTTTTTCTTCTTTCTTTGCCAAACCAAAAACTAGCTAAAAGAAATTAAACCGATCCAGTGTAAGAAGATCCTCTGCTGCTCTACCAAAAGCCCTCGCGCTAACCTCTGAAAAATGACTTCATGTCGTCCAGCATGAAGCCAAGCAGGAAGCTGAATGGAGTGCTTTACAACAGTGTTCAAAGCTTTCCAATTTCCATGTATTTTCCGTAAACCACACATCTGGTCTTCACCAAGCGGCAACAAAAATGGATGAAGTCAGCAGAACGCCACATTTATAGTATCGTTTATCACTGATCAATTTCTTATAAGAAGAAATTCCAATGGATTGTGAGCTTCACCATTTTTCCTCATACACACACACACCAGATTTCTAAAGTTTTTTAGCTGCAAATTTCCAGGAAAACGGGCAACCATCCGATTCTTAAGAAAAAAAAAAAAATGAATTAAAAAAAAAAAAAAAAAAAAAAAAAAAAACGTTCCAGACATAAAGCAGGTGTGCTTTCATTCCAAAAAGTCATGCTCCCTTTTTCTCTGGCTTTCCTTCAAAACTGAGGGAGAGCAGAGGAAATGCTACATTTCTCTCCGGAGAGGAGCTCGTTACGCAACACATTTCCATCCACTGATAGCCACCTCGAGTCAGGATCTCCTGCGAGCCGCAGCCGAGTGCACTTTGTCCAACCTTCAACGCAAATAAACGGCGGAGATACGAGCCCACTTCCACCTGAGACCTACAGGGAGCGTTTAGGTGAAGTATGGAAACGAGACCCTAACCACAGCAGCAGCCGTCAATATGCAGCTTCATCAACAAAAAGCGCCCATTGCTAAAGACTAGCATGGAGCTAGTGAAGAAAAACAACACAACTAAAACAGGCAAGATTAAGAATGAATGTTAAGATCACTGATTTTACAGTTTAAAACAAATAAAGTGCAAAACAGACATCAGTAAAAACAATACCACCTCACTAAGCCGGGCAAATGGAGGATTTGTTGCTGCAGTTTCCTTAGGTTGCATCCACACCAGCCCCACTGAGTCCACGCTAATGAAACTCCAGTTAGTTCATCTGGAAAGTCCGGTTCGTTTGGGAAGGTGTGAAAACACTCCAAGAGTAGCCAAGCTGTGATACAAAATATTTAATTGCAAAACTTTCACTGTAAATCACAATAACATGGATCATTATTAACCTTCATTTTCCAGTCGGTCTCCCTTCATCATTACAGGAGAATCCCTCCTGCTCTCTAGATAACGTGGACAATAAGTAGAAGCCATTCAAATGGGAAAATGTGTTACGGACATGAACACATTGTAATTGCCTCGGGGTTAAAATTCGCCATGACGATTGTGATGTGCGTCAAAGTGCAGCAGAAAGCTCAAACACCACACTGAGAGTGTGCAAGCCTCTTGAGCTTTCCAGGATTTCCTGTGACATACTGAGACAAGAGAATAAAATGAATGGTTTATAGCATAAATTTATAGTCGGAAAGCATTTTTAAGAAGCATTTCTTTAAAGTATTGTCACAGCTTCTCAAATGGTAGCCTGCACTTTGAACATGCTGAGTTTTTAGGGTTGTTCTCCATCTGGAAGGTGAACCTCCACCCCAGTCTCTTTTTTTTTTTTGGCTAAACCATTTTTTAAAAATTAAACAGATAAAAATGGTTTTGTCTGAGAACATATTCAGATTAAATTACCACAGATTCTACTTGGGTTAAATCTGATGGCAACTGATTCCTTTTATTCGAAGGTATTTAAGTTCACAACAACATTTTTAAAAAAGTTGCACAAAACAGTCATGCTCTTTTCTTCAAACCTGAACATTCATTAGTGTTGCTACAGCACATAAAAACAAAATGGGGCTCGAGTTTACTGGGTATGAATACTTTTTGCGGAGGAATGTCAATGCAATCATAATGAAATTGGGAGCATCACATTTACATATGAAATTCAGCATCTCCAGCAGAACCACCTGGAAAGTCATCTGCATTCAGAATCCCACTCTGGCCCGGCATCGAAACCCCCCAGGGCCTGGAGAAGCCAGGTGGGTTTGGGTTCCTCTACAGGACCTGCAGGTTTATGCCGAATATGAATGACCGAGCAGCCGGCAGACAAAAGCTATGCAACAGCACTGCCGACAGAGAAAGGCAGAGTCACTGGATGCAAAATGCAAGCGTCAAACCTTCTCGCCAGAGTGCGAAGGCTTAAGTGTGACTTCTCACAAATTCCTCAGCCTTCACGAGGAGCCGTCGCTGCCAGATGTTTTAGTCAAACCTGAAGGCAAAAACAAAAGCCCACATGCCCTAAAAAAAAAAAAAGAAAAAACAAAACTTTCTGCTGTGGATGGACGCAAGCCGTCGTTTGAAAGGAGAATTTCTGTTTACATACTGGAAAGGCGGCACAGTTCACGGCTGTTCTGTCCCAGGGTGTGACCTGGACCCGTCCCAGAAAAACGACCGGCTTCCCACATCCCAGCCCCGGTGGAGAGGCAGCTAGGGGACTCTAAACAAGCAAGTTCCCATCAGTTTGTCCCCCTCCTGAGTGATCCAAATCCCTCTGGACACATAGTTCTTTAGGGTCTCTCTCCACGACTCCGACTCTTTACCACAACTTCCCCACATGCTGACCATTCCTCTGAAGCTGTGGGTGGAGACTGGCTGTTTGTTTTGAGTGCTTCAACATGTGGGTGGGGGTCCGCGTAATTACAAAAGAGAAGAAAAAAAAAAGTGAGGGAGAACAAGTTGAGCCTTGAATTACAAGAAAGAAAGAAAGAAAGAAAGAAAGAAAGAATGTCCCTCAAAATCTGTTTACGACAAGAAAGACGGAGTCGTTTACAGTCTGAACCCAACAAGGCGTATCAGCCCAAAGCAAACACAAGGCAGGGAGCACAATCAGCAGATTTAACTCCAAAAGCTCAGGATAAAAAAAAAAAAAAAAGAAGAAGCTCATTTCACGACGAGTCATCTGCAGAGACCAGATCCAGAGCAAAAGTGATGCTTTATCCAGGGTCATGCTGAGTTATCTTTCCAGACAACTGGAGTGATACGCGTCAGACTCAACAAACCAAAACAAACCCACAGAGCAGAAGGTCAGGATCCGACTGAAATATTCAAAAGGTTTGGTTTTAATATAGTTTCATAGATTTCGCGACTTAAAGCCAGCACCACTATTGTGTGGCGGAGCTGAGAAAACGCGCCATGCGCATGTTGATGGTTGGTATAAAATTATGAAAACTTTATTTTGTGGTTGCCCGTGAATGTAATATCGAATGTGGTCGCCGCTGTCGATATTAAAAAGAAAAAAAAAAAAACAAAACAAAACACAAGCAACATACACTCAGACACTATGCCTGTCAAACCAGAAAATAAATAAGTTAAAAAAAAGTCTAAGTAGTGGTTGTAAACACTACAATGAATTTCTGCACAAAATGTGCAATATTCACTGGCTGCTATACAAAATCACTTGGCTTAGCCGTACTAAGCTACGTAGCTTAGCACGACAACATATGCGAACTGTGTCAACAGTGAAAACAGCCAACTACAAGCATCAACTTTGCAGCTGCTCAAGACAAATTAATCTTTATTTAAAAGGCGCATACGCTCAGAAATCATCTTTATGAACAATAAATACTTAAAAAATGCAACGACTCGCACGCTGGGAGAGATTTTGGCGCAATAAAGTCCTTTGATGGGAATAAAGTGATGACATTTCTCAATGCTAAAGTTTAGTCAACATTCTGACTGCTTGTCAGATTCTGATTCTGTTCAAAACTGCTTGTTTTGAACAGAAATTAATCCAAATGTATAAAAAGGTATTTCGTCAGCAATACAATATTTCTTCTTATTCAGTCATGCAGTGGTTTAATACAAGTGTGTAATAAATCACACTAAAATTCAACACAGGAAGTGTCAAACCAAGACTCTTCTCGTGTGCTCCAGAAAACATCGGATCAAATTTTCAACGTTAAAACAGCAAAAGCACCAAAAGATCCGGTTTAAAATATCGCAATAAAGCCACACTGTTTGGAAGGAAATAAAAAAAACAACAAGAGAAAAACACAAAGGAATGACTTTCAGAGCAGCTTGTGCAGAGAAACATTATGATGTCACTTATACATTTAAAAAAAAAAAAAAGGATCACTGTAAAACATCAGAACATTTGGGAAATATTTCACATTCATTGCCAGCTGGCCAAAGGAACCATCTATTTTCTATTTACAACTCCAAGCGGGGATATGTTTTCACAAAAAAGATCATGTTGTACTGAGGACGACTAGAAGCCAGTGATTTAGATCATAAATTGTCCAGTAAAGCAGATGCTGTTCCCTCCTGCCGATTTCCAGCAAGTGACGGCTGGTTTTGAGGAGGACGGGCGCAGATAAAGCAAAACTACTGCATGATCATATTGACAACTTCACTCATCTGCTTCTTGTGTTCTTGTGACTGGGAGTAGTATTATCATTTTTGTGAACAGTCCTGACGGAGCAAGCCAAATGTCTTCCGATCTCAAAAAAATAAAATGACTGAAAACCAGTGGGAGCATACAAAAAAGCTGGTCAGCAATTAAAAGAATAAATTGTAGATGTGACATTTAAAAAAAAAAAAAAAAAGATGCTGCTGAAGAGGAGAAAAGGTTGAGCAGAATCAAACCTGACCTGTGCTCTGACATGTGAATTATTATGGATCATGCAGCAGTTTCTTTCTTTTTTTTTTTTTTTTTTTTTTTGTGTCTGGCAGCAGAGGAGAGGTTTGCTGTTTTGTTCAGTGCTGGGATGCAAACAGCAGCTGTTTCCCCAGAAGAAGAGCATATAGGAGGACAAGTCCATCGGGCTCTCCCTCCACCTGCACCATTAGCTGATCATCTCAGCCTGATTGCTCCTTTCTTCTGAACCAGCAGCTGTGATTTAGTCAGAAAGCAGCCAGACATGAATGGAAAAGGGGGAACCCTGGCTGGAGGTGAGCATTACAGACTGGACAGCTTGATAAAAATAACGATAATAAAACAAATGTGAATAATAGTTCACGTCTCATTCCCCCCCCATCATTCTTTGTTCGGACTTAAACATCTATAAAATATCTAATTCTTCCTTCATAGACCTTTTGTTTTAAGCACTAAAACCTGGCGTCTGTGCGGGGAATGAAACTGTAACCGAGAGAGAGAGAGAGCGAGAGCTGCTTACCTTCCGCAGAGAGCAACGCCCGGTCCCTACGTAAAAGTGCCGAAAGAATAATAATTAAAAAAAAAAAACGGACCCAAAGTTAAAGCCTAAATCCTCAGAATGCGCCCGGCGCTGACAGGGAAGCGGCGTACATCCTCCCGGCGTGTGAAAGCTCAACCTCCTGCGACACAAACTCAACTCTGCTCCCTTTTTCAAGCCTCCGAACTTTGGCTCCTCCCTCAGCGCGCGCCGCCCGGGTCCGACAGAACCCAGCAGGGCGCCGGGCCCGCGGCATCGGCTGCTGCTCATCTCCCGACCCACGAAGAAGAACCGAGGGACACCTAAACAAACCACGAGGAAGAACCGATGGACGCCTAAACAAACACAGAAAGCCCTACCGACAATTAAAGGGACAGTACCCCTAGTGAAAAAAAGGATACTTTAGTGTATTTCAAACATACTTACATTTGTGAAAGTGCATTTTAAGTACACTAAGTATTAAGTGTACTACCTATAAACATATATGAAGTATAGTAAAAGGATGCTTGTACCAATTTCGACATTATAACTTTAAACATGCTTTAACATAATTGTGCCAAAATACACTTTTAAGAAATATATTGAATAAAAGTATACTTTAAGTGTACAAAATATGTATTTGCCCAAGAGAAAATATTTAAAATATATTTTAAATATATTTAAAATAATTTGCTTATTAATTATCTTTATTTTGACATATATTTAAAATATATGTCAAAATATTTTGTGTATATTTTAAAATATGTGCTCAAAATAGAATTTTTTTTTTAATTCACTAGACGCTTTCTTTAAATGATTAATTTCAGTATGTTCTGAATTACGTCTCAGTGTATATTTTAGACTAATAAAGTAAGCCTTTTTGGGTGCCTTTATAATCTTTTACTATTTTTGTTAAAATGGCAAAGAATAATAATAATAATAATTTTAAAAAATCCTTACGGTGGAACTTGATGTGATATTTAACAAAGTAATTAATGTGTTCATGCCAAAATATCAAACATTGACACTGAACGATAAACGCAGCAGGTATCTTCAGGTCTGCATCTCTCCGAATACGATCTGTTGTTTTCAGTTTTTCAACTGAAACACTGAAGCTGTCTTTACCCAATCCATTTCAGATGCATGATGTTTGATCTATTATTGAATGGCAATAGCTCCAGTTCCCACTCCAGACCAGATGGTGGCGGTATTGCACACTTTCAGTTTTTTTAAAAAGCGCCATAAAAAGAAGAAAAGCCATGAAGCCAGAGAAGATAACAGAAGCTGTTCAAATTATTTATTTTCACTCGCATAATATTTCCTTGCAAGTAAAGAGGGCCTTGATAATAGTTAGCAGTTTTGGTCAATTCAAGCTGGTGACGTCCTAGTCCAAGTTAGACGAGTTAGACTGGTGGTAAGTTTGCTTATTAATTATCTTTGTTTAATTATAAACAGTGCAGTAAAGACATAAACTTATGTTGGTTTCAGAAATAATAATCTGATCAATTTCATTGTGACTTTTATTACTATAACAATCATTCAGCTTCATGTTACAACTGTTTGGACGCTGTTTGTTGCGATTTAATATAGTTTTCAAACTCTGACCACTTCCAGTTGAAGGCCGACTTCACGTTTCAAAATGGCTGCTGTTTCCATGACAGCGTGCTTCTGTATGCTGTCATGGAAACATCTCTGTTTTGACGGATTGTCAACATCGTTCATTGGAGTTTATCATAACAACCTCAAATTTTTTTATTGTGATAACAAATCTATCACGATGAATGACAAACGATACGATAAATGCCCAACTTCAGAGTACGGCAATACAAACGTCCCACATGCTATTTATTTTTATCGAGAAGAAAATAGAAGCACATTTTGTTGTGTCAAGACTGCATAATAAGTATGTTATTAAATGCAGTGAAATTGTGACATAGTTTAAACACAAACCACAGATTTCGTGAAACAGTGTTGAACGGTCTGGTGTTGAGGTTTATGCATCAGTCAAAGATGGACCAACTTTGTGCGAACTGTGCTTATTTCCAGAAAAATGCGCCGTACAAAATGTGTTTTTTCGCAGCACGAAGCAACAAAACACAGAGAAGCTCTGGTTTCTTTTTTTTTTTTTTCCCCATTCCAGACTCAAACTCCTCTTTCTCTGTCGCCGTTGATATCAATTATCCTCTTTGTTCCCGGTTCTTCCTTGCAGGCTTCAAACAATGACTGACAGCTGAGCGTGTCCACTACAAAGAGAATTAGGGAGGATTATGTACAAAGGCAACGACCTGGGCACGTCCAGACTCAGCCATTCATGTAATCTCTTTTCGGCTTGTTGGAGGAATAAAGGGAACCGTGAAAGTTAGGCTGTCTAGTTTCCCTTTAATAACTGAATGCAGCAGCAAGTCCTGGCCTCTGTGCTTTTTCTGCTTTTCGTAGAAAATCCAGAAGAGACGATTTTCTTCGGCTCATGCGCAACACAGAAAACCTGCAAGGGAGATAGTCTTATAATTAATCTCCAGCTTTGTGCTTTCAGCAACTGTAAGCAACATGGGAATTTGTCAGATATTTTGAGAAATGTGATGAGAACAACTAAAAGCAGGCGCAGAATGCTCCGGGCTGCATCCTAATGGCTCGGCGTGACGGAGGAGTGAAGGCTCGTTCTGAAAATGTTGCCGCTCTCTGCCGGGTTTTTGTCTGGCAGTTTTCCTGTGGTAGATGTAGATGTCTGTACTCAAAAGCCTGCTATATCGCACAGACTGAACAGGAAGGGGTTAGCCGAACGACAAGTCTTGTTGGCTTTCTGTCACACACCTGCTTTGGTTTTTCCTTTTAAAAAGACTCTACACATTTTCTTCCCGGTCGGCCGGCACTGACTCAAAGTTCCTCTTCCTTATCTGCGGGGACGCTTGGTAATCCTCCAAGTGCAAACAGGGATTTACTTCTGAGATTGGAATCGTCCGATTTATGCTGAAAACAAGCATTAAGCAGCTGGAGCTGGACGCGCACTCAGCAGATACGCAAAATACTCATGAATGTTTTCACATTTCATCACAGCAGAGTCAAAAATGTCGGTGCATCTCATGGTGACAGACCAACACAAACGAGAACAAAACTAAAGCGTGGAGAGAAAAGGATCCGATTGCAAACATCGGTTAGCCTCGTGGTCAGCATGGTTCAGTCAAAGTCCAGGTCTGAAAACTGATTTTCACAGAGGGTCCTCTTCCAGTCCGACAGAGTTTTAACTATTTTGCTAAGAAGAATCAAAGTATTCACTCAAAAAATCTGTGTATGTTGGTAATATTGTCCTTCAATTTCACAATTATGCACTATTGTGTGAGGTTACAATCGAACAAATGAGGAAGTCACATTTTCGGCCGGCTGCAGACTCTGCAACTCCAGTAGATCTTAACTAAACACTTGATTGGATATATATAGCATGTCCCTAAAAGTCTATCTGAGTTTATTTGGAGCGTACTATATTATTTTGTTAATATCTGATGCTGATCGCTACTAATGTCTTACTGTCATCAAGGCACCATCCGATGCCCGTGCATATCCGTGTCAAGGCCCCCCACGGAGCTTTTATTGAGGTTAAGTACCAGACAAACAGCAGATTTGGAAATCCGTTGTTTGAAGAGGATTTAGTCCCCCAACAAAAAAAAAACACAAGGAAACAAAGAAAGTTGTTTTGAAACCTAGAAATAAAACTTTGGCCACCACAGAACACGCTGTAGCTGTCTCATAGCATTTTGTCAAGCTGGCTGGCTCTGGAGCCGATTTGTAGTTGGGAGACCCTTGAACAAAAACAAGGGTCCTTTTACGCTTCCATGTTGGCCACAGCTACTTTCACATGGCGTTTTCGGAATGTGACCTGTTCTTCTGCGATTGTTCAGGGGATCCTTTCTATGGATTCTGGTCTTTGAGTGTTTCAATAGATTTTCAGCTCTATAAGTGAAGTGACTGACTGGGCCTTTCAAGCAGTTTCACATTCTGTCTCTCAAACCAATTAAGATTTTTCCAGCCAGCATGTTAGCAACGACTGTCTTGTTTGGAAATCCACACATTTCATCTTCAAATTCTTACCAAGAATATCCCAGTACATTTCTTCCTTCCTCTGGTACTGGTATAAAGTCTACCACATCAGGTAAAACAGTCCACATCATTATATCTCAACCAACACACTTAGCTATAGCTTCTGGCACACTTCGTCTGGGCTTGTAAAAAAAAAAAAAAAAAAAACCCACTGGACTTAACGTTAAAGTCCAACAATCCAACATGCAAACATGCTTGTTCTTCAGCAGTGGAGTCTTGTGTAGTTAGCACGCTGAGACGCCATTGCCGTAAAGTGCATTATTTGTTTGCTCGGCGGAGAAATCTGCTCTTAGATCTGTGAACTCCTCCTTTTTAAGCCTTTACTGAATATAAAACCAACTGAAGCTGATTTTCACATTGCAGCAGAAATGCTGACGTTCAGATAGTTTCTTGGCTTTTTGCTCAACAATCTCTTCATGAAGAGACACAAACTGTATTTCCCGTTTGTTCCCTTTATTTACCAGGAATTTGATTTGCAGACTAGAATGAAATGTGTGGATTACTTGCACAAGTAATCCACACATTTACTTGTGCAACTAAATGCACAAGTAAATGTAATGGCTCCTTGGCCATTACATTTTATGGTAATGGCCAAGGAGCATTTAGGCATTGTTTAGGTGTATCTTTGTCAAAGAAATACTCTGTGGGAGGGCGTATAAAATATGAATCAAATTAACTCCCATTTTCCCCAAGTACTGCACAAATCCAGACTATAGAAACATCATGTGTAGGCTGAAATTACAGGCTTCAGCTCCTCTATCACGCTAAACGTGACTTTCTTTCTCTTTCTTTTCTTCCTTCAGCTAAGTGATCTAACACTCTGTAACAGCCAGTGCCTGCAAGGTTGTTGGTACAAGCTAGCACGACCTGCTGCTCACAGAGACAGTAAAAATCACTCAGCTGCGGCAGATGGCAGCTCATGTCCATATCAAAGACACGGGAAGTGGCTTCCCCTGTTTTTATTTTGCTCTCCCATCCCTCCCTGCTGCCTCGTCGTGGCTACCTTTCTTCCTCTGCCACACACACACACACACGAACACGCGCGCGCACACACACACGGCAGAGGATGGCCTGTCTTTACAGCGACATGAAAGACGATTAAAAAGAACGGATGCAAATCGTGTCATCCAGTTTAATTGGCGCTAACTTTCATGTTTGGTTATCCCGGAGTGTTTTCCTTCAAGGTCCTTGGATCCTGTAACTAATCGTCCCCACTTCTACGCGCAGAAAGCGGTCTCAGTGGAAGACTTCAGAGCAAAGAAAGCGTCCTCGTCGTACTGTTGGGGCAGCGCAGTGGGTTAGATTGGATGATAGAACCAACTGTTTGTTCTTTTAGCTTGCGGGAAAGGTCCAAACATAGAATGAAAACTCGCGATTATCTGAGGAATCAATCATTCTGACGACTAATTGATTAAACGGAAGGGGAAAAAATGGCTTTTTTAAAACAACATTAGGAGACCCATTACAATATGCCAACATGCAACTAATTCAATTCCATTTCTTAATAATAAAATAAACAACTTATTACCTAAAATGCAATAATGTAGCATTACAGAGCAGGTGAAGCTAAAACTGGAGCATTTAAGGAGTTCTGGGTAAAACATATTTACAGACCACAATGTTTTTATCTTTAAATGCAATATATACATAAAATGTCTGTACAGTTTTGGCTTAACTGCTTCTCTGACTTTGTTGGTTTGTTTCAGCGAATTGCTTTTTTCTTTTTTTTTTTAGTCTGTATACTTCAGTTAGCGATTAATCAATTACTGAATTAGCTGATGATTATTTCAACAATTGATTTGTCACGAGATCAATCGATTAATTGCGGCAGTCTCAAAAAAAAAAAAAAAAACCCAGCCACAACGTTCGAACAGGGAGGATAAGAATCAGGGAAAAAAAAAAAAAACAAGCAGGTGTCTGTAGATTATCCAGCTTCTCCTCCTGAGGTCAGTAATCAGTAAAACAAGCACGAGGAGGCATTCTGACATGCAGCAAGACGGACTCCTGCACGCCTCTCCGTCTCCCCTGATGAATGAAAGACACTCTGTTCTGGGGGAAGGGCTGAGATGCGGCGGTGATGATGTGAACTCTGCGAGCGGTTATGAGATTAATGCAGCTAAATTTGGTTCCGTTTCCCCCCTCGAGAGTTTGGCGGTGACGTCTGACGGCCCGTGCCGCTCAAATGAAGATGTTCGTCAGTGTGTTTGCACAGCCGATGTTGTCTTTCTTTACATGTTTTTTTGTTTTGTTTTTTTTTTCAAAGATGGGAGGTTGTGGGCTACCCAGCAGGAGGGCATAGGTGAAGGTCCTACACAGCTGCAGAGCAGGAGGAGGGGGAGGAGGGCTTTGAGGAAACGCCTCAGGCGGCGAGGAGGAAATAATGAATTTAGCCCTTTACAGTGCAAATAAACTCAGTTAATCCACATATTGAGCACCGCAGAGCATCAAAAGGAAGAGTGCATCAAATCGAATGCACTCCATGAGCGCATTCTTGCCTTTGAATTTCTTGCAAGCCGTTGCAGTTCTGCGCAACGGTCCTGAAAACCAGGACCTGTTGGGTTCCACTTGAAGGTGGGTTTGTGGATCAGAAACAGAACGGCGGTTATTCTTAGCTCCTCGCCTCTTCCATGCACTCAGATCCCTGCCTCTGCTCCCAAAACACAAGAGTTATTAATCTGCCATGACAGAATGGATTCCTAGAGCTCACATACAGTTACAATAAATGAATAAATTATTCAACAATATAACATATAAATAGCGATTCAGAGCTTTTTCCCTCTTGGACACGGCTTTTGTTTGTAGAGACATGATGCTGACATGGTGCACTAAACATTTGAGGCTGTGCTAAAGAGAGAAAAAGACAGCTGGTGAGCTATAATCTGACGTTTTTATAGGTGCTCTAGTTCGGTTTAGCTGGTTTTTAACTCTACAAAAAAAAAAATGTCATAATCTGGATTTGAGCATATTTACAGACTTTTATTAATGAATGTCTATGAAACTTTGTGCAGATTTTGACAGTATTATGAAAAAAAAAAAGACTTTTTAAAGTTTTACATCATGTTTTAATGTTAGTCCCTCATCAAAACACACCTGGTGTGCTGCTTTGATTCTTTCATGCATGTTTGAGAAATCCTTTCATCTCCATGGCAACGGTCAGCTGAGTGGACCTAGCTCCGCTTTCAAGACACAGCTCCTCCTCTAAGCTGCCATTTCCAAGCTTCCACCTCACAGAGCAGCTCCCCACCACGCCTCCCCCATTCAGCTCCTTCAGACTAGCCAGCAGCAATTAGCAGACACCTGGTGGAACTCCGCATCTGATGAGCTCAGATGAAAAGCTGGTGAAAATATTGTTAAAGGGTTAATAAAGGAGCCATGTTGGGATGACTTCCTGAGGAAGAGGTTTGAGAAAGAGCAGGAGTTCTTAAAGGGACAGCAGCCCCAATTTCAAGGAATTAAAATTAGGAAGGAAAATTTTTTTTAAGTTATATTTTTTATAACAACTTAAGGTGACATATTTTCATGCTCAGGCTAGAAAATGGCTCTAATTGTCCCCCATTAAAATAGTTTATTAAAAGCTGTTTTGAAATGTATAGTCCTAAAACAGAAACTGAAATCGGCCAAAATAGATGTCGGCGTCACAAAATCTGCAACCAGCTCATCCAAAGTTAAATGTGATGTAATAGAAAAATTAAATCAATGAACTCAGCGCACTTCTATGCTGGAGATATTTTTTTTTTCTCTCCCCTTCGACAGCGTTTTATTAAAACAAAGATGAACGAGATTTGCGAGAACAGCTTCGGAGAAAAAGCTCTTTTTATAGGACGCCACTTGGGAATGGAAGCACCAGACAAACGCCGAGGCCTTGCAATCTGCACGTTTTCTTCCCTTGGAGACGTTCTGATGAGGGTCAGAGCCGAGGTCAGGCGGAAGGAAGCGAGTAAATCTTTAGATAAAATGAGGAGAAATAAACAGCTGATTTGGAAGAAGAGCCTGCGCAGACTGGAACACACTGACGGGTCCTGATTTGAAATAGAATCTTGTCTTTTCCACTTGTAATATCTGTCAAGACTTTATAGCGAGTCTATTCATGTTCATTTAAAATAGATGAATAAATCAGATATGGCTCTCACATCACTTCTGGGCAGACCCAACCATTTCGTGAAGCAAGAAATGAGAACCGAACGCAGCCCTGCAGACACGAGACTCAGATTTTATGTAAAAACAAGTAAAACCAACAGCAAATGAGTTTAATACGAGATTCTGGAGTCACTTTTAAAGGTCTGTGGGGCAGAAAGGCGACACGGCTGTCTGTTGTCAGATGTAATGAGGTTGAAACAGCAAGAAATCAATAAACTATCTTAGTATGACCACTCGCCAACCCTCTAAACGCCCAAATACTGCCCAAACAGCCAACTGGAGCTGAAGATGTAGCTACTTTTCCTCATTAGGAGGAAGAGCTTTATTAGCTTTTTTTTGTTGTTGAGGCCACAATCATAATTACTCTCCATTTATCCCCACAGAGTCCATGTCAGAGTTAAATAGCCTCCAGGAAGAGTCTTTTCGTGTGCTAATTATTGATTTGGAAAAAGAAAAAAAAATAAAAAATCAGCACACATATTTGCTCAGTTTCATGAGGGGCCTTATTCAAATCAGGCCTGCTGAGTCTGAAGACCTCTAATGAAGGGGAGACGGTTATAACAGCTGTCCCAATAAATAACGAGTTTGTTGAAAGCCATAGCAGAGCTGATTGGTTTATTGAGTAATGAAAGAAAAGCCTCGCAGATGACGGAGGGTGAGATGTGTGTTTGCTGTTGTGCTGCCTGCAGCCAATGAGTTGTTGGCGTCTCGTGGATTCGCGCTGCTGCCGTTCGCGGCTTTATTTATTTGTTGTTTCACCAATTACGCATCTAGATCGTGTGGCGTGCATATACATATTCAGGACCGTAACTGTGCTCCCCCTGAATGATGTGAGGTGAAATGGTGTTTTTCACCATATTGTGCTGCGGGGATAAATTTAACGGCAAGTGGAGCGACCTAAATACGGCACGACCCCGAAGGAAACACCGTTTCGTTTCAAAAGGCTGCGCAAAACGTCCGTCCCAACAGGACAACCTACGATGTCGAAGTGAAGACATGAACGAATGTCGAACGGGGCGTGATGGACACATCCAAAACCAGGACCACCCGGGTTTAGATCGAAGCGTATTCATATGTTATGACGGTCCAATCAAAGTCCAGAATCAAACAATTGAGAATCTGCGTCAAGACTTGCACTTGCAAAACAATCCCACGAATTTCACGTGCGACAACCGTGCGCCTGCATGTGGATTTGAAACGTTCATTGGTAAAGAAAAAAAAAAGCAAAGAAGAAACATGTGATTTCCATGTTTCACATGGGGATTCACGTATGTGCGTCACATGTACCTCCACATGTCTACACGTGTAATCACACGTTGGATGGAAAATGGAAGACATGAACAAAACACCTGATTATGTGTGAGAAGTGGGAAAAACGTCTGAAGACGTGAATTTCATGTTTTTTTTTTTTTTTTCTACGTTAGGGTAGAAATTGCTGCTTCGCATAAGCGCGCCATCATAAGCGCGTGACTATTTTGCAAGCAAAGTAATCGGCAAGTTTAGTCTCTAGACGTGAATCGCTGCAGACAATTGCAGTACATTGACAGTTAGACACAAACGCTTCGGTTGGCACCAGTGAATGAATTGTAAGGGTAAACAGACTGGTGGATTGCTCACAAGCTTCCAAATCTGCTGATTTAACGACTTGATACAACCCAAGCATATTGAAATACCTTTCTAGATGTGGGCCTATGAATTTTCTGAGAGTCTGTTTGCTGAACTTGCAATTGTAAATAAAATAGCATTGAAAAATATTCCCCAAGCACTTGAAGCCCTGGGCTGAGGAAGAACTGAGAGCAAGTTCAAGTCACACTTTTCAAACTTTAATTTGCTAAAAAAAAACAAAAAATAAAAGAATAATAAAAGTATGAAAACAGAAGATTTGCAACATGAAAGAGCTTTAAGGCATAAGTAATCCTGCAAAGCCCTTCTAAGTACAACATTTGTTTCATATGTAACTCGGTGTGTGGAAGAAAATGGAAACGCATCACGATGAAATCATGAAGGGAGCTTCCAAATGTCGAGAGAAGTAGCGTTTTGAAATATTAACATTTCATCGCACAAATGTTTGGAATTGGTCAGAATGAGCAGAGAGAGAGAGAGAGAAAGAGAGAGAGAGAGAAAGAGAGAGAGAAAGAGAAAGAGAGAGAGAAAGAGAAAGAGAGAGAAATGGACCAGCGGTTTCCTGTCGCCCACTTCCATTATCATTAATGTGTCATTCAGCAGCGAAAAGCCCAGGCGATAATAGAATTACTTTTCTTATTATGCTCAGTGTCACAGAGTCCAGCAGTAAAAGAGCAGAGCGGACACAATAATAAGAAAAGAGAGAGAGAGACCAAATGTCACCGGTTCACATGTACACACCCTGTTTCTTCGGGCAACATGACGGGACCGGCAGGGTTTTATCCGAGCCGGTCCACAAAAAAAAAAAAAAAAAAAAACCCACACACTGCAGCGAGCAACTTACCGCCGCCGCAGCTCTTCTCCTTCCCTCCTTCCCTCCACAGCAAGGTGACTAACACCTCACTCGACACCCCGGAGGACATTGTGGCTTCCCATTCCAGCCGGAACGCACGTGCACCCCGGCGCTCCTCACCTGCTCGGATACATCCGCGAAGCCGCACAACCCCGAGCAGCGCGAGCTGACCGGTGTCTGTAGTAACTGAGCGGCTTCCCCCCTTCTCCTCCCCTCCTCTCCCTCCCTTCAAACCTCCCTTCAAACCTCCCTCCACCTCGTAACTCCCCAGGCTGCAGCGATGGAAAAAAAAAAAAAAATCAGCATCTTCTCACCGTTTTCTTTTTTTCTCTCTCTTTTACTGAGAACCACAAACACCTGCTGTCTGAAAGGGAAGAAGGATGCACTCACCGTGTGGGTTTCTTTTTTCTTTTTTTCTTCTGCCAGAACCAGGTGGAGACTTGAGCAGAGGCTGCAGTGGCGGAGGAATCCCCCGTTTGCTAGTGTATGTGTAAATGTGTGTGTGCAAAGGAGTCAGAGCTGATCCAGCAGATGCAGACGAAAGCAACCAATCGAAAGAAGGGGAAGGAAGGAGAGGAGAGGAGTGTGTGAGCGATGGAGGGTCTGAGAGGATGGGGGTGTGTGCTAGCATTACATCATGGACCTGGGAATGGCAGGTTTTGCAGAGGGTGAGCTACGAGTGGGGGAAGGTGAGCATGTGTGTCCCTATGCAGCAGACCACCGGATGAATTCGGATCCGCACGCCTACGAACTGCGAATGTCACACACGCACACACACGCACACACACACAAAATGCATGTTGTGTTGTGTACCTAAACCATAAGGTCTCTCTATGAATAAGTTCTCATACATCTTTCAAGTGCAAAGATGATACAAGACGCACTCAAAACATCACAAGCCCAACCATTTTCATCCCCATTACACACACTCTGAGCCGGGCTAATGGCTCCCCTGTCACTTTGAAAACTCAGTGAAGGACAGGCATTTCAGGTGAGTTGTCCCAAACACTTTCTGCTGGCTTTTCAGAAGAAAAAAAAAAAAAAAAAAAAAAAGCAAACAACGAAAAAACAAAAATTGAAGACGCGGCACCTGCACTTATGGTTAAAAAATAAAATCACCCGTCGTATGCTGCCCGACATCCCTGAGGGCGAGCAAGGAGGGAGAGGGAGTGGAGTCTGCAGGAAAACAATGACAGCTCGGGGTCACATCCTCACATCACTGGTCTGTGTGCCAACTCGATCCAGAGGAAACGAGGCAGTGGGGGGAAATGATGTCGGGAGTACAAGGATGAAGGAGACTCCTTTGTCTTGGTTGCATTTCAGAAGTTAAGCTAGTCTCCAGCTCTTCGGTGTGTTTGTGTCTGTCACTAACCTCCCCTTATTTACTGTCATGGAGGGGGTGTCGCATCAGCCGGTGACAGGGTCTACCTGGCCAGAAGGCAGAATGGTGATTTCTAACTAGTTGGTAGTGCTACAGTCTGGCACGACTCCATTTTTTGTTTACATTTAGCAAAGCAGGAAGTTGTGCTCACGTCTTTTCCAGAGGTTTTGGTGTGGTTTCCTTCAGTTGTTCTTGGTGCAGCGCCCCCTCCAGGTGAGGGGAGGAACAGGTTTTTCAAAGGGTTTGGCTCGTTTGACACAGAGAACCGCAGCAGCTGAAAATGTGACGTTACAGTCCCAAATCCAACCAAGTCTACCAGACGGTCAGGTGTGAAAACTCCCTTCGTCAAAGCGTGTTATACAACCCAGTAACTGCACTTTTAAGTTTTCCAGTCTGACAGTTTTGCTTTTACAAATGTCACCAAATCCTGGCACTTTTAACATCATTATGTAGACTTTTTACTCTTTATTTATCAGTTCCTGTTTCACTAGCCAAAGATGAACCTTAAAGTCTTTGTCAAAGTGTTAATTCTACTCAGACAAGCCTAAAATGAAGCATTTCCCCATTTTTTAAAACATATCTTGCTTTGCTGGAACGTGTTGCACGAATCACCGATTTAGCGTTTCCTACTCTGTTACCTTTCCTCAACTGCCGTGATCTTTCACTTGTCAGAAACCACAATAAATCATTTTGTATCGGTGTATGAAACGTGATATAGATGAACGGTCCTGTTGAGTTGGATGATTTAGGGAAAGAAAATGTTCTGATCCGCTTCCTGTTCTGGTGCCTTAAGAATGAAAGTGACATCAAATTCATTATTGCAGCATTACAAATGAGAGATTAGAGGGGAGGGGCGGGGGGTGATGCAATCAGAGCGCAAGTATCAGGATATCAGCCTGCCGGATCAGACGTACGGGACGTATCAGCACAGCAGTTTTCCTAGTGTTTTGGACCTTTGTTGAGGGTCCAGTGAAGCTAAATGAAAACATACTGAGTCCTGAAGGTTGAAACTCAAACCAACAGGACATTGCGGCAGATTTGATGGAAAACCAAGGTCATCTAAACTTTTTTCCACAATTTTGTTTTTTCATGCTATCGACATATTTTGGTCCTAAATCAAACCGAGTCTACCAACAACAACTCCAAACTTTAACCCAGAGCATGTTGGCGAGCCAGGACGGCCGAGTCAATCTCCAGCCGTTGATCCGATTGAGAATCTGTGGCAAAACGTGAAGACTGTTCGACGTCCGCCATCGAATCAGTAGAAAAGAGACGGAGAAAATGCCACCGTGTCTGCAAATCTGTCGGAGTCAGACGCAGAATGACTCCAGACATTTGCTCCACAAACAGGGGCAAAAAAAATTTTACACCAAAAAGGAAATTAAAAAAAAAAATCTGTATGTATATATAGCTACCCACCAGACCGTCTTGGTCTGTCACATAAAATCCTAATGAGGTGCACGGAAGTTTGCGGACAACAAAAAGCCGAAGGATGTGAATCGCGTGTCACCACAGCAAATAAAAACTCAGTTTGACATTTCGAAGTACGGCGCTTATTGGCTCGGCCAAACAAAAGCAGAAAAAGAGAAAAGCTGCAGGAAGCGCTTCGCCTGGGACAATGGTTGCAGAATAAAGGCAAAGCCGAAGTACTGGTTTTTACAAACGGCGTAAAAATAGCTGCAGAGCCAATGGCTGGAATCAGAGAATAAAAGTACTGCACGAGAACAAGCTCTTTCCCTTTGTGCTGAATAATCTACGTGAGATTTGCCTTTATGTTTTCGACACAAAGACAAATAGAAACCGAGCAAAACATCTCCTGTGTCTGTTTTGCTTTGGAGCAGTTCAACTTTCTCTCAGCCCATAAATCCACAATATTAGCAGCAGTTTTTCCTCCATAAAAGGAGGAAATTCTAGATCAACAACTAAAACAGCAGCCTGGAGCTGCTTCTGCCGCTTCGCCTGCCTCGACTCCGACTGACCAGCACCGTTGTCACCAAGTCCCAGCGGAGCTGCTTCTTCCAGGCCGAGCAACAAAACACAGCCGTGCTCCGACGGGAAGCGGCCGCCTCCAGAGCCAACATGGCGGCCGCGTTCCCAGGCTTTGGAAATTAAAGGCGCAATTAGGACTGCTGACATCTGATGGCCGAGCTGCAGGACGGGATATCAATATGGCGGCGCGGTATGAACTAATTAGAAAAAGTCCCACTGGCTTTAATGAACGTTACAGATATGTTTGCGGCCTTGTTTTTTTTTTTGTTTGTTTGTTTCTTTCCTAATTAAATCTATAATTGTGGGGAATGTTTGTTGTGACTGTGGCTGAATGTGAAGGAGAAACACGACTTCGTACCGCGTCTTGAGTTTTGCGTTCTCGTTGTTGTTGTTGTTTTTTTTAAATTATTATTTAGTTCCATTTATTTATCTTTAGTTGGACTCCTAGTCTGTTAGATTGGAGGAAGAGGCTTAGATTGTCTTATCATTTCCATAAACTCAACACCTTTAACTGAAAAGCTTTGTTCCTTCATCGCAGGTCAGAGTCTAATTATTGAATGCAGCAGCCATTTATTGATATTTTAAGTTTGTTAATGGGCTCTATCAGTACTTTCTGGCACAACTGGGCCTTTGGGAACGTTAAATGTCTTGGTACGACCTAATCCAAACTGAAAACGAGTTAGACAGCGCTGGTTTAGAAAATCCCAGCGAAACACGTTTGAGTTTGCAAAAAGGGGATGTGTTTTGACAAAGCACCGTCGTCGGGTATTTTTTCCAGCTTCTCCTTTCAAGCGCCCCGTTGAGCAGGAAACGGACGTCTCCAACGTGCTGCACAAAGAGGCCGCCTTCTCCTCCTGGAAAGAGGAGAATCAGCTGATCTGTTTATTTTTCGTTTTTTCCAGCTGCTGGTTGCAGGTGCTCCCTGTGGACTCGTCAAAGAAACGGGGCCCTTCTGTGCCTCCACTTAGTTCCTACGCGCTCCCCGTCCGGCCCCACGCCCAGGGACGCCGTCGCCCTTGACACGCATTCCTCCTCGCGTTCGTTCTTCTTTCCGAAAATGCACTTTGCCACTCGGGCTCGTTTTCCACGGGTCGTGACACGCCATGCGAAAAGAAAGAGAAAAAAAAAAACAAACAAACAAACAAAACAAGAAACCAACCAACAAAGAAGCCATTTATTGTTGTTTGGGCACTGTAAAAAAACATGATGTGGTGTCCTCTAGAGAAAGAGAGCGTTACTGGTTTGACTTTGCGTTTTCCTATCTCCCCCGCCCTCCTTCAAACTGGTGCGTTTGTATCTTAATTCGCAAAAGGTGTCCGCTGGCGTCTCCGTTATCCCAATCAGCCAAGACCGACCCCTCCGCTCCGCCGCCGCCGCCACACAGCCTCCCCTCTTTTTTCACAACTATGCCTGCAATGTTCGCTGTTGCTGTGGCAACCTTACGGACAGCCAGGCATCTCTCTCGCTCGCTGCCTCGCTCTCCGGGATACACAGTGACTTCTGTCCCCAGCCTCACGCAGCTGACGGAGGATTCACACTGCGAGGTGCTGCAGAGCAGAAAGGTGCGTGCACATGCATCCCCCCCTCCCGCCCCCCCACTTTTCTTTTTTTCCCTAACTTTCCTACCCCCAGCAGTGATCCACTGACGAGAAAGTCGCTGCGTTCTCGATCAGGGAAGGAGGCCGCGCTGACCTCACTCTGCATGCAGAGCAGGAGGTGAAAACAGACCTCTGCGGAGGTTCAACTGGGATTTTTTTTCTTTTTTTTTTTTTCTTTTGTGGTCTGAAAGAGAAAGTCATGCCCAACAGCAAGAGGGCTTTTTAAAATGTTAATCGCCGTGTGCTGTTAGAGAATAGGGACTGAGTGCAATAGATTACCAGCACAGTGTGACGATGTAGCCGTTACCTGGGATGAACGACGTGGTTGTAAAATACTTACTTGTGCCGTCGTTCAGACATTTCCGTTTCCAGTAGATTGAGAAAATGAGCTGGAATCGACCGGAAAGTTACCTTGTCTGTGTCTGGTAATTATTCCACTCTGGGACCCAAGGGCGGAATAATTGCTGTCGACGAGTTAAAAATGTGTTTCTCACACTTCAAATTAAAAAAATTCAAAAATCATCAGCTAGACAAAGAATTATGATCATGATGGATTGTTTATTTTCTCTTTAATAGTTTGTCTACAGGCTTCCTGCAGTTCACCCTGGACAGGTCGCCAGTCCATCGCAGGGCAACACAGAGAAGGGGCTCACAATCACACACACACCTGACAGTCACGGTTTAGGACTCTGGGAGGAAGCCGGAGTACCCAGAGAGAACCCACTACAGACTGGACTTTTTCCACCCTTTGAATAAATGAAACATTCGTTTAAAAACCGACAACGTTTTTCCTTCACTCTGATTCTTTTCTACCAACTACGTCAATTTGACGATCCACGGCATTTAAGTGTGGCAGAGGAAAACACTCCAGAGAACGCTGTGGTATTTTGGGAAGGCTTGCGTTTGCATGACAAAACGCAACTGCATTACCGTCTTTGCTCAATTTGTAGCCGCCGTCGGTGCTCCGCAGGCAGGAGAAGCCGAGCGTTTGGGTTCGGTGAAAATACGTCTGACCCAGTTTATGCCCCACTCTCCCGCCACTCGGTCTGCAGCGCCTTCTGCTCCTGTCAGCGTTTTTATCCTGCGTGAAGCTGAACCTCTGAGCGAGTGGTTAGCAGCGAAGGTGACGGAGCAGATGACCCCTCGCTAGTTTTTCTTTCCTCTTGAGGCGACAGCGGCCTGAGACTGAGATCGCCTCTCTTTGGGGGAAAAAAAACAACGAAAACCGTCAAACATGAATCACGTCTGTTTATTTTATTTTGATCTTTTACTGTATTGACAAAAAAACAAACAAAAACAGGGAGTTTTTGCAGACCGATTTGGAAATTCATCCGTTTTTTTGTTTTTTTTTGTTAACACGTCGTTTGAAGGGATGACATGTGACACCGTCATAAACATGACATAACGTCTGTCACGAATATCCAGGAGTCTTCGTGAATGTCTGCGGCTGCTGTCATGAAGCGTCATCTGGTAACTAATGGCACTTTCGAGGCAAAGTTGCACCGAACGTTGCAGTGAAAGTCCATTAAAACTTTTAACTTTGTGTTAAAAGCGTCATTCTTTGCCGAATGACACTTCGTGTCGCAAATATTAGTGAGGACTCCTTCGTGTTCATAACAGGTGCCATGTGTCAGTGTTATGCACACCCCTGCAAATAAAGCGTTGTTTTCTGATCGTCAGGCTCTTCGCTGGTACTCAGACGCTGACTACATTTACTAGCGCTGCTGTCACAGATGTGCGAAAAAAGCCCGGAAACGCGAATATTTCACCGTGACGGGACAATTAGCGACGTTATAACTGTACGTGTGATTATAATGCACTTATAAATGCATTATAATTACACATAAAACTGATCTACAACAACCTAATTTGTTGTACAGCACAACATATTAGGACAAACGTGTATTATTACCTGTTATAATATGTTCATAACTCATGTTTCTTCCATCAGAAGTGGTAGAAATCTATATATATATATATATATATAACTGTTTTGTTAGCTTTGAAGCAAATGTGTTTTTATCTCCACAGCTGCTGTTTGGGGCTCCTTGTTCCTGTTCACCTTTAACATCAACACGCCGATGATGCAAGCAGCCCAGGAGGGCCTGCCGTCTCACGCTCCGTTCTCATCACCGTGCGGGGGAAGCGGTTATGACTTTGTCGTGTCGGCTGAAGCTCATCAGCTTTAATTGGCCGGTCCTGTCTCGCCGGAGACGGTTCTCAGAGCGCAAAATGTTTGGCTTTCTCTTCGCCGGGGACGAAATGTTCCGTTCCTTAACGAGATCTCCTTGACGCGAGGCCGGTCAAGGGCCTCTTCAGGCTCGCAGGAGGAAGGAGAATAAGGGAAAGCAGGTGCGGTCTGAGGTTCTTGCTCTGCGGCGAAGCTTCTCGGGAAACAAACAGCTTGACGCTGAAAGGGGTTCGTGACGAGACCCTGACTGCAAACATTTCCTTTTGATTAATTGCGTTTCCAAACTGCCGCTGTTTGTAGATTGACATGAAATGTTTTTTGTTTTTTTTTCTTCCCGTTTGCTTAAATCACCATTAACCCAGTTTGCATGCAGTCGCTTCCAAGTTTACACACTGATAAAGGAGACTGAGCTGCGGGGGAAAGTTGCTTTTGCACTCCAGACACAAATCATCCTGATATCCAAATACAAGCAGCCATTGTATCGTAATTCGAAAAAATGCTGCATTGAGGCTTTATGAGAACAAGGCAGTCTTCTCCGCCGGGTCTTCTGTCGTCCGTTTCCATCCGGCTGATCTTTTAAAAACCGCAGAAGCGTCTCCAAGCTTTAAAACGTCTACAGGAAATGCGCCGACGCTACTTGCAAGGGATTCACTGTTTGAGTCAAAGTCTTGTAAACGGAAGCCTTGCAGACATTTATACTGCCTGTATTTATTCATTTTACTTTTCCTCTTACGTCATCGTTTTATTGGGATTTAGACCACAAACCCTCGTCAGATTTCATTTCAACAGCTTGGAACACGTAGGTCTCCGTTTTTCAGGAGGCATACGGAAGACGAGCAAGCCGCCGAACGCCTCGTTATGTAAGACGAGGCGTTCGGCGTAGCGAATCAATCGGCGAACGCACCAGGCTGGCCGATCGCCCGGGTCAGAGGTCAGATAAACAGTACACTCGTTCCTGAAAGCGACAGCGAGTGCAGCCTGCGCCGCCCCTCTTCAGAAAGCGCTCCGGCCGGCCAAACAACCAGCCAGCCAATTAATCAGCTTGGCAGCCCGCCATCCGCAAGACTGATGGCATGATGGGAACATGAGGGAAACAGGGGGCGAGGGGGGAGAGGGGAGAGGGGGGAAGCTGACGAAAGCATTCCTTTCGGTGACAGCTAATATTGTCATAGACGTGGAGCACTTTACGCAGTTCAGCGGGGCCGCAGAGGGGCCACGGATCGACCGCTTTTAAATGAGAGAGCGACTGAACGAATCAATGTCGAGCGCTGATTAATTCCTCTTTGGTTAAAAAGTGTCGGGAAATCTGAACTGGTTTTCCCTTCTGTGGATTTTCGTCAACACACAGGCCGTCTCCACTGACGAACCAGAAGAGAGACGCTGCTCAACCACCACGAAGAATTCGCCGTTCTCCTCATTGCGCTGGTGGTTGGTGTTGTGGGGACACTATCAGGCGGGGCCTTTAAAGGTGCAGTGTGTAACTTTGACAAAAAATATGTCAAAACTAACACCCCATGTTTGTTAAAACTGTGCCATAAGAGGACAGTGTGAAGCAGATCATCAATGGAAAGAATGTGTTATCACCTTTGTGTTTTTTGCAAGGCGCCGTCAAGCTTTGTGTGTCGGATCAGGGGGAGATCCCCACACACACACACACACACACACACACACACACACACACGCACACACACGCGCACACACACACACACACACTAGCAGTGGGAGGGGGTGACGAAGCTTTTTTCTCAGATGTGGCTGGGTCACGGATGGCATCCCGGTGATGTCAGCCATCTTTTCTTTGATGAGGCCAGCTTCCTGGGAACAGATTGCGGACATTGTTGCGGTTCTAGATTGCGTGTGCTCAAGAAAAGTTCCTACAGTCAGTGTTTATGTTCTGTTCTGTTCCGTTTTTTTTTTTTTTTTTTTTTTTTTAAATACTCAAAAGAGTTTGACCCTGCAAACATACAACTTCTCAATCTGTCAGGAATCTCCAAGTATGAGCTGAAAGGCACTTCAATGAAAGAGTTGTAAGGCTGTAATTTGACCAAAAGTTCAAAGGGCATGACTCTATTTTGCAAGGCTCCATATTCTGATGTCATACATTTTTGTTCCAATTGTTCGTCAAACGGTGAGGCAGGAAAAAAAAAAAAAAAAAAAAAAGCGTACACAAAACATATTACACTCAGGCATCGGACGTTGCATCATTTTAGCCAACTTGTAAAATCAGCTGCATCATTGTCCACTGGGACTCCGCAGATTGTGAAACTGGCCGCCAGGAGAGCCGGAGCGATCCTTCGGGACGCGTTTCACCTCCTTTCCCACAACTCCCCGAGAAGAGCCGCGCTCCGAAGCTAAAGGTGGAACGTGAATTGCAAACAGCACATCGGAAGGACATGTGCTGTGGGAGCGTGAGGCTCTGCTGCAGCCATTCACTTATCTGTTTGGCTTACAAGTTTCTGAGAACTGAGAGCGGCACGCAGGGGAGCGTTTCCTCCCGACCGGACCGGGAGGATTGGGCCATCTTTTCCAGGAAGCGTTGGACTCAGGACCACCGGCTCCTGAGAGCTCTGACACGCGTCTTTTGATGGGTACCGGAACGGAAAGTCACGTTTTTAATTCTAAGACACTCATAGAGAAAGCTTCAGGCTTCTATAATTATCTCAACTTTCAAGTTCAAGTTTGAAGCTGAGTGTATTTATTTTTGGACTCTTTATTGGAGTGACTTAAATGGAATGACAGAACCAAATTAGAGCTCTGTTTAGTAGTGAGGCAATTTAATAAAACTACAATAAAACTACCTCACGACACACGAGGTAGTTGAGGCACAAATCCCTTCGAAGGCGGCCTTCTCGGAGCTCCCGCCTCACAGAGGGGCCCTCTGCTTTCCCACTCAGCTCCTTCAGACTAGCTAGCAGCAATTAGCAAACACCTGGTGGAACTGTGAATCTGCTGAGCTCATCATGTGAGCTACTTCTCAGCGCAACGCTGGTAGAAATGTTGTTAAAGGGTTAATGGAGGACCCGTGCTGTGTTGACTTCCTGAAGGTGGAGTTTCAGAAACAGCAGGAGTTTTAAAGAGACAGAGGCCCAATTTCTAGGCGCTATCTTGCAAAGTGACATTTTTTTTAAGTCATATTTGATATATGCATCATTTTGACAAAAACCGAAGGTAAAATAGTTACTTGCTAGTGCAGTAGAATTATACTATGTGACTGGAAAATTCATAATTCTGCCCCTTTAAGTATTTATACATGCACATCACATTTTTTTATATTTCAATTTGTAAAAAAAGTTTCTCTTCCTTCCACTTCAAAATCCTGTGTTCATCCACCACTTAAATTTGGAAATGCAGAAACATTTCAAGGGGTGTGAAAACTTTAATGAGCACTGTAGCGTCATCTTCAAATGTTAACATGATGAAATTAAAATTTCCCAGAGCTCAGCCGTTTTGTAACGACAATGTTTCGCCGTTTCAGAGCGAAACCTTCCATGGCGTGCCGTCCTCCAAATGATGTCTTTGTTGCTTCGTTTAATTCAAAGATGCAGCCCGACCCAGAGTCTGTGCTGGTGTCTCTACAGACCCAAGCAGATCTGTTGTGCTTGAAGGAGAGAAACTTTCTGCAGCGTAATCTCCGCTTCAAACCGAGAGCCAAGGCCAAAACAAGCGGAAAGATGCCGCTGCTAAGCCGGTGCCGAGGGGATGTGGACCCGCTCGTTTTCCACCAATGTGTCACCGTGGGCACTGAGCGTTAGTGGAAAAGCGAGAGGTCTGTTGCTAAGGAAGATAAAAACGTATTTATGCGGTCTTCCCTCACCTTTGGCTTTCAGAAAACGCTGACCCATTGGCAGCAGTGAAATGCAGTTTCGCTTGTTTGCGAAGATGCATAATTGAGCCCGTTGAGGCTGCTGCTCCCACGTCGACAATAGACAATGGAGGGCGAGAGCAGATGCAGCTTCTGCAGTACAATGGGCCCTGACAACATGGAATTACAGCCTCTGCAGCTAAAAAGTAGCTGTTTTATTCCCGTGCTCCGGGGAACGGCAGCAAAGGGCGGGGCACGCCGAATGAAAGCACCGATTCTCATACAAAATAGCATCTGGGCCGATCTGTCGCTCCGAAACCTTCCCTCTGCCCGCGACAAAAGAAACAAACATGCAGAGGAGGAAATTTAGTAGAAAGCAAAACACTGGATGCGGATGAATCAGCTTTTGGACTTTCAGAAAGCCACGCAAAAAAAAAAAAAAAGAGAGAGAGAGAGAGAAACCGCACAGCTCAGCGCCGCGAGACCGCGAGCGGGCCCGGTGCCGAGCTCGCCGAGCAGCTGTGAGACAGGCTCCAGGTGAAAGACGAGTGGAGTCCTGCGGGAAGACATCAATCATTGATGGACTGACGCATCCGAGAGGGAAGAAGCAAAGAGACGCAGGAGGGGAGCCAGGAGAGAGCAGACAACAAACGCACCCTCCCACCGATGAGTCCTGACCTTGCTGAGAAGCGACAGAGTCATCAGCCGCCGGGCCCAGTCCGGCCCGGCCCATGAAGGATATGAGGTAATTCATGACATTAAGCACGCTCTTTGTCCAGAGACACTGATCGCATCCTGTGTTCTGCAGTCACTTCCCTCCACTTTGATTTCTGACAACTCCCGCTCTCCACGGGGAACCGGTGAGGATTTAGCAGCCGCGGCGTTTCTGCCTCTGCCCGCTTACCGTCACCAAAGCAAACAAGATGCCAGCCAAGACACCATAAAAAAGACGTTTGGAGGGTTTAAAATGTTACCCACTACAATGATTTTTTTTATTTAAATCCAGCGTGGTTTTAAGTTTCCAACAATGGCTAAATTCTAGCATTAGGTTGTTTTTCCTTTTTGACTATTTTTTGTTCTGTAGCATGGTTTGCATTAGCTGTATATAACTGAAATGATTAACTTAGTAAAAATTTATACAATTTTCACCGTTATAACAACAATTTTGATATATATATATATATATATATATCTTTTGGCCCATTTTAACTAGCTTACCGAGAGCACTAAACGGACTGGCTGGATGAGCCTTGTAGCTCTGATGCTAACGTGGTAAATGTCACCCGTCGCATCACAACTTGAAAGAGTTGCTCACCTAAAACGCCGCCTGGACGCCAGCGATCCCATCAGACCAGGAAATCCCCCTTCAGCTAAAGTGACTTTTAAAGAGCTGTGACCTCACACAGCCTCTCGGATCAAACGCTCAAATCTCACTTCTCCTAAAAGCACTTCTAAAAACGACAAAAAAAAACAAAAAAAAAACTCAGAGTACCTTTGAGGTAAGAGTGATAGCCCACCAGTCGGACTTGTTTTTCCTCCCTTTCTCCGTTACTCCTCTCTCATGACGACGATCAGCCCTTTGAGAGTTTTAGTGACTTTGTGGTAGCAGTACGTGCAGAAGAACACGGGATAAGAGGATTCAGCTGGTGCATGTTTCGCTAAGATGATCTGAGTGAGAGCGTGACTCGTGTGAGTTTCCGTCTTGTTCTGACTTATTACATAATAAAGACTGGGAAGGAAATCCAGTCTTGGTAAGCTTTACCACCGAGCTGCAGTCTTTTACTGTCACTCCTCTGAAAAGAATAAATGCACGTTTTTTTTTGTGTGTGATGTCCAAACTGTTTCCCAGGTATGTGAGAGAAAGAGACAAGGATGTGATGTCATGCATATCGTGTTGTGAAAATGTATTTGCCTCTTACGGATTTCTTTTTCTGTTTGTCACTTTATTGTTCGCGGAGCAGATGCAAAATGTAATGTTTAAAATGTGATTTAATGTCTTAAAGGGGCAGTATTATTTATTTTTCATGCACATAGTGCCATTTAATAGCACGATCAAGGAACTGTTATCTTCAGTCGTTATAAAAATCTTGCACATATTTACACTGCATTTATCAAATGTGACTTGAAAGAAATTTGACCTGGAAATTTAACGCCATGACTCTGTCTCTTTAAGAAACACCTGCTCTTTCTGGAACTTCAGGAAGTAATCACAAAAAGGCTCCTCTATTAACCCTTTTTACCCCGCTACATGTGTGAAAATAGAATTCCCTCATGTTGTCATAACTGGTCATGGCACCTAATTGTTAGAGGTCAGAAGAGCAATTTCATATAGATATATGCTAGTAGACCTCAAGTTATTTATCGTTTAATGGCATAGTATTATGTAAAATCAACTCTTGAGCTTTCGATAACGTCATTGTGTTATTCTGTCATCAACACCATATCTGCAGTGTCGCATTGACTCTTTCATGCATTTATGTTTGAGACAGTTTTGAATCTCCCATGGCAACCATTCAGCCATGCAAACGTGGCTGGAAAACCCATAGTGCCCCTTTAAATTTAGCTTAGAGTACATGAAAAACATGTTTTTCATGCTGTAATCAAACCCAATTGCCATTTTGACCTAGAGAGACTTATAATCCATGAGCCCTGAGCAACTCTAACTCATAGTCGCTAAGGATGGCCTCGGGTTAACATCCTCGCTTTAAAGTTCAAGTCTCCATCCTCTCTGTCATGTGCCAAACCTTCGTCCTTTACGTCTGCTGGGGGGGGGGGAAACCCACTGCAGATTCAAAGAAGTGGGGGAGTTTTCCAAAACAAAACAAAAGAAAAAAAGCAGGATGGATACAGGTGGGTGGATTTCCCCGTGTTGGAGCGTCGACATCAAACATAGCCAGCACCTGTGCTGGCCTCTTCACCCCGAGGCAACAAAGTGCCCCCATTTCAAGCAGGACAGAGAAAGTCCAAGAGCAGGTGCATCCCTCACATCCTCCCTTCCACTGGATTGAAAAGCTTTGTGCTCATTCTGTTTTTTGTTTTTTTTGCACCAAATGCAGAGGTGCCCTATTCATCCCCCATCTGAAAATGGAAAGATCATGGAGCTCCTGCATACACCCAGACTTGTTTCAAGTCAGTACTGTAATCCCTAGTATTAATGAAAGAAAATACTACTTCCACCGGCAGATTATTTCACTGATAACATGGGAAAAATGTCTTTGCTTAAGTTAAACAATCTGCCGGTGGAACTAGTACTTTTATCTTTTTATCCAACAGGATCCATCTAATTGGAGATGACCTGGAAATGAAGGAGCAACATCACGAAGCATTCACAAAAACCAAAAGCTTCAGCGACCAGCCGTCTGACAGGTGTAGCGCTCCCGCTCCGTGGCGCTCAGCCAGCGGCCGTTACTGTGTGTTTGTAAAGATATTAATCTTAACTCCGAAACAAGCAGAAAACTGGATGTGCCACGAAAACTTTGAAAAACACTGAGAAACACGATCTGGTGAGTCACGGCTGTCTGAAAACGCACAGCTTGCAGAAAAACCCAACCAGTGGGTTGCTGGAGTTCATCTCTGTTTTCCTGTCGTCTCGCAGGTTTGGACCTGTGCTGTTTAGCAATTCGTGAGAATCGTCAGATTGATTTTTTTTTTTTTTTTTTGAACAATAAATCCTGAGCATTGGGTTTGATGCAGGATTATTCATGATGCACATGGGGTTGAACTCTCGGCCCAGTTCAACTGCACGGGGTTTGGTATCCAACAGTTTCTGTGTTTTTCTCTTCGAGTTTCCCGTTCGGTGACATTCGGGTGTTGTTTGCTAAGTAATCGATGAAGACGTGCACATTTTGAAACATTTGCGATGCTGAACAAAACTTCACCATCGTCATCCGCCCCGATATTAACGAGGTTATTGTGAGATGGAAGAAAGGCGTTGGGTGCATTGGTATTGACTCGTCACTTCAAATTTCCAACTCATACCACAATTTCTCAATTATGTTTGGGTCCAAACTTTGACTAGGCCATTCCAAACACCTTCTGTCTCCAATCTAAATCACTCCACTGTAACTCCGGCTGTATGTTTAGGTTGGTTCTCCTGCTGGATGGTGAACCTCAACCTCAGCTGTATGTCTTTTTTCCTCACTACTAGCATCATTCGTCTTCCCATGAACCCTCACCAGCCAAGCCTCCCTGCTGCATGACGCAGCCACCACCATGTTTCACATTAGGGATGATGCATTGGTGGCTGATGAGCAGTTTTCGTAAGCCTGCCCACGTATTGTTTTGCGTGAAGTCCCACAAGTCTCATCTCCGTTTGCGACATTTCTTGTAACTGGACATTTTTCATATTAAAATCCTCCTTTGTTTTTTTTTTTTTGCACAAGTTCTTACATAACTCTTAGTGTTTTTGAGAAGGAACACGTGAAGATCATAACATCCGACACGCCCTGCTCGTGCATCCCTGGAAAGCCGGCCTTTAGAGAGCAGATGAAGTAATACAGTTACGCCCCGGTGGAAGAATGAGTAAAAACAAACAGGAAATGGAAAAAAAAAAAAAAAGACAATGGAGTGTGACTCTGTCTGGAGCGAACAGCAAATTAAAAACCCTTCATCGTAACAAACGGCGAGAACGTACGAAATAAAAACGACTGCGGATCATTTAATCGACTTCTCCTAAACGCTCACGGAGACGGATGGCGTCTCTGACGCGATTCCAGCTAATGGGATTCTAACAACAACATTAAAAAACGGATCCTGACTCAAATTCATGTTTCTCCTCTTTATTGTCTCTCTCTCTCTGTCTCGGACTCGTTATGCAAGTCTCACTGATGACCTCAGCGCTGGCTCTGCGTGCAGATTCAAAACCAAATCGTACTTGATTACAGAACAAGTCCCTGCCAGCTGAGGCCAATTCTTCCCCAGATGTAAGCTTTTTTTTTTTTTTTTGCTTTTTTTTTTCCCCCCCATTTAAAAGATTGCCTGTTTCACATTATAGTCATTGTGCAATCCATCTCTCTCTCATCCCGAGAAACAAAAAAAAGTGGCCATAAACTCTGAACACATCGCAGGGCCCTTTCCATTTGGGCAAGATAAACACTGTATTAGTCATGATTGCCCCATGAGAGCGGGAGTGGGGTAATACATCTTTTTTTTTATTCATTAGGCTTTTTGCGTGGCCGTTCATGAGAAGAGTCAAAGAGAGAGCGACGCAAACGGTGGACGGTCCTGAACGATGAAGCAGATGGTAATCACAGTCTTAGCGGAGCGAGGAGATGGTGGGCCTCGCCGGCCGAATAGCCGCCCACACAGGTACGACATCTCTGAGGGACCGCGGCCGCGCAGCAAGCAGGCGGAGAGAGTGTCACCATGGCATAATCAGAGCCGTACCCCACAGCATCCAGTCTAAATAACCGTAATGTTTCTCCAGTGAGTCTCTGCACTAACAGATGACGGGGATTTCATATGCTGTGACAAAAGCTGAGAGAGACCCTCTTGTTCTAGATCCGTACACAATGACAACCATTTTGTTATTCTGTCTTTGATACAGAACCGCTCCCAATCCTTCCTGGGAAGCATCCACATGCAGAATAAATGGTTGGGTGAGATCTGGATACCCAAGGATGGGAGGCTCACTGAGTTTGTCAATAAGCGTGTTTATTGTCTCTTGATGGTTCTGTGTTCAGTGAATGGGAGTGTTTGATGGGAAGTTACCTTTATTTCTTGCAGTGTTGATGCTCCGCCTGTCTTTATGCTTTTGCGATGGTGGATTTTCAGGCTGATTTTCAGGTGAACTGACCAGAAGCTGGTAGAGGGGCTTAGCCATTCTGGAGAAGTTTGGTATGTATGTTCGATAATAGGAGAGGAATCCCAGCATTTTTCTCAGATCTCCTACAGTTGTGGGGGTCCTCTCCTTCAAAGCTTGAACTGGTGCCACTTCTGCAAGATCCATCGTGTAGCCCTCACCAGAGACAAGACGCCCCAGAAATCTCGCTTTTCTTTGAAACACCTCTTTGAGCCCAAAGAAGCTGAGCTTCTTTGGGCTCAGCTTCACTCCATGCTTCTGGTATCTTTGCAACACAGTTCTCATGTGGTTGAGATGATCCTCAAAACTTGGGCTGTGAACTAAATTGTCATCCAGGTAGGGCTGGCATATCACATCCCTTAAACCAATCAGGCACTCCTCCATGCTTCTTTGAAACTCTGCTGGGGCAGCACTCAAACCGAAGGGGATTCCGATCCACTGTTAAGGGCTGCCTTTTCTCATCCAGAAACCCTTGATGGTAAGCCTTCCCCTGATCTAATACAGAGAACCAGGAGCTGCCAGTTAGAGAATCCAGCATGTCTTGGATTCGGGGAATGGGGTGGCGGTCAGGGACAGATTTTCTGTTTAATTCTCAGTAGTCACAGCACAACCTCAGAGTCCCATCTTTCTTTCTTACACACACCACTGATGATGCACATGGAGAACGTGACTGAGTTATCCAGCTTCTGTTCAGCAGATCTGGAAGGTATTCTTTAACTTCCTGATGTAACGGCTTGGGAACTGACATATATGCTTTCTTCACTGGAGTGGTGTCATGCAGAGTGATATGAAGTTTCAAAGAGGGAATTAACCCTATGTCATCTTCATCATAGGCGAATGCATGACACTCGTCTCTCAGTATCTGTCTCACAGTCTGTCTTTGGCTCTCCATTAAGTGGCTGAGGTCGACTGGAGGGTCCCACTGTGTTGGCTTCTGTTTTT
Organism: Poeciliopsis turrubarensis; assembly: GCA_010277015.1. Lineage (NCBI taxonomy): Eukaryota > Metazoa > Chordata > Actinopteri > Cyprinodontiformes > Poeciliidae > Poeciliopsis > Poeciliopsis turrubarensis. The sequence goes on along the minus strand of VMRN01000045.1, from coordinate 8,343 downwards.
CTGCTTTGCTGTTGGTGATCAGGAACTGTGCTGCAGCTGGCTTTGCTCTGGGTGAGGTGTCATCTTTCCATCGTTCACCATCAGTGATGTTCAACTGTTGTGCACTTACAGTATAAGCTGATGTAGAGTGACATCATACTTATTGGTGTTGGAAATTGGAATTGAGACAAATCCTGAGCTTTCCTTAGGAGCTGTTATGAGACCCTTCTCACCGACGCTGACACCTTCTGGCAGCACCTGAGTCCTTCAAAGGAACAAAAAGAAGGTCCTCTCCTCTGAACTGAGCCCAGGTATTAACTCTAACATGGATGATGGTGATTTGTCCAGCTTTTAATTTGATTTGACTTCTCCCTGTATGCACAAGACCCACATCAACCTGACTATCTGATGTCTGAATTCGTTTGACAATTGTCTGTGCAGTTTGGACAGTTACAGCGAAGGCTCCACACACATTTTGAATGACTTCAGATTTCCTGTGTTCAAGTGTGTTATGTCCTAGAACTTCCTCAATAACATTGTAGCCAATTATTGGCTGTTGTGCCACACTGGAATCACTTGACACCAGTACTGGTACCAACAGGGGTTCTGCTGAGAGTGAGTCTTTAAACAGTCTAAATTCCACTTCCACCCAGCTCAGAAAAGGAATTTGTGTCTGATTTGCTGCCAGCCCTATCAGTGTATCCACCCCCAGTAGTTCATTCAGAGGTCTAACTCGCTGGTGTGGTAAGTGTAATTGTCTCCATTCTTCATTAATGAGACATGCCTGGGCACCAGTGTCCCATAATGCTTCTACTGGAGTGGCATTCAGCCGACAACGAACAAGGCATCTCTTACCTATGAGGTTCAGAAGTTTCTGTCTGCTCCGTGGATTCATGTTGTGAGTTGTTGGGGTGGATGAAAGTTCAGCATGGGAGCCTGTTTTGTTTGTGGTGGGACTGAGTGTTTTGTGTGGGGCTACTGAGGGTCCCGGCCCGGCAGCCCTGTCTAGTTTCCCTGCTGTCCCCTGTTCTGACGGCAGCCTCTGGCAAGGTGTCCTCCTTGACCACACTTACAACAGTGAGTACACATCTCCCCTGACCCTGCTTCTCGACAGGCTGGGCAACCTCTGGGTCTGCTGTAGCTGCGTGTGGTGGCTCTTTCTATCTGATGTTTCTTAGTAACCTCCACTGATTCCAACACCAATTTCTTTAGTTCTAACATTTCAGCCTTCAGTCCTTCAATGAGTTTAGTTGTTCCTGCTTCCTGTACTGTGCTCTGACTTTTCTTGGCCCCTCTCAGTACACCTTTGGTTATTACTGTGTCCCCTACCTCACCTCTGGTTACAGCTTCTTCCATGGAAGCAGGTTGGAACTCATTTATGCATTCTTCAGCTCTGAGTTCATTTATTTTTGGGAACCTACTCACTGCACCTTTTCTCAGTTTTTTTTTTTTTTGCCTTTCTTGTTCCAAGTTTGCAGCTTCACTCACCTGCTCAATTAGGACCTCATCTTAGTCAGGTAAGGTTTTAGTTGGAATTTTACTGCATTGCTTAGCAGTCCAGTGTCTATGGAGCGCAGAAATGTTCTTTGTATCAGTTCTGGACTGAATTGTTCGCTTTCATCCTCTTCTTTTGATTTCCACAGCATTTTTTTCTTTCAGTTCTATAGCTCTAAATAGGAAGTTCTGTGCAGATTCTTTTGGAACTTGTGAAATGTTCATCAGCTGATGAAGGAGGTCAGAGGAAGAGTCAACTTTAAAATGACTTCTTAGAATAATTCTCAGAGTGGACAATGTCAGTCCTGTTTTGATTTCCAGCATGTCTCTCAGGTGGAGCCCTGGGCTTATGGCCCGTATGACTGCTTCCAGGATCTCAGTCTCTGAATGTCCTGAATCTCTGAATCTCTGCCCAGATTCAATTCGGTTGATCAGGCTCGTATTGGACAGTTTATCCCTCTGACCAGCTTCTCCAATCAGCCCACAAATCCGAAACTCCCGCCTGAGGGTCACTTCTGTTATTTGAGGTGATGGAGCACGGTGTGGTTCAGTCTCCTCCATATGCACCGTCCTGCTCAGCTTTTTTTCTAAAACCCCAATTTCCTCCTCAATCTGCTGTCGGGCTTTGTTTTGTTCCTCCTGCAATTCCTTGTACTTGCCTTTTAGTAAATTTAATTCACCTTCGTTAGATTGTGTCTGTTCTGGTGTTCTGGCACTTTCCAACGTCCAAGGGCTGCTCATCAAGATAAAAACATCAAATCAAAAACTGGAAGTCAACCACATGTTATACCAAATAAAACGAGATAAAGGAGAAAAGCACTAAAGATGTGACACAAGAAATAGGGAGCTTAATTTGGGTTTATTTACAAAGTGTCTGGCAGACTTTAAACCATACTCAAATTCTATAATCAATAATTATATTTAGCAGAAAATGACAATATAAACAAATACAGCATTTTTTGGACCTTTCCCCTTTTTGCACCACCCAGGTTCATTTACCAGTTTCGCGACCTGAACCAAAACCCCTCAGTGTCGGCCTGTTAGAGGAGATTCCTACCATGAAAACTCTGGAGTAGAGAACTAAACTTCTCTTTTCCTTGGGAAACCAAATGTCCAATTTTATTTATTTTCACAGGAGCAAAAAGAGCAGAAACTGACTTGCACTTTGCACAGAATCCTACAGTATGCAGTGAAATGATGAAGATTGCATGACTGCAGTCTGGATAAATGAATGTCTAAATGAGAAACAGCCACAGTTTAACCTGAGTTCATCAAACACTTTTCCTCATCAAAAACGTCTTTTGATGAAGAAACACTGTTGAGCAGATTTAATGGGAAACTGGGTGATGGTGTTTTGCACATTGTTGAGCCTTTATCAATTACAGCCACATTGGCTGAAGCTAGTCTAAATTGTTGGAAAAACGTATGTTTGTCTCAATATGAATGAATTTTTTTGGAAATGTTTTGATGGTTTGAAACATCTTCACCAGAAAGCGTGAATCACTTCAGAGCTTTCCCTGGTTACCATAGCAATAGCAACTAATGTTACACTTCTACCTAACTGATGATGTCATTAGGATCCCATGCTTTGTGTCATAGGTTCTATGACATCACCTCTGAAGCCTCTTAAATAGTGTCGCGTGTGTTCTAGAGTCATATGTGCAGAACCCCACAGATTTATAGTGCGTAACTTCATGATGGCATCATTCACAGCAGCAAAGCTGGATCAGGACACGCGGGAGCTGTCCAAGAGGCTTCTGCCGTTTATAACCACCAAAAACGGCAGACCAAATCTGAATCAACACTCCCAATTAGTAGGGAAGGACAATTACCTGGACACCTTACTGGAAAAGCTACCAACGCTTCCAAAATATTTGGAACAGCAAAGGAAAGAGGAAGAACGTTTGAAGAAAAAAGAGGCCAAAATAAAGAAGCCAAAAGAGAAAAAACCTCAAACAAGTGACTCCACCTCAACTGACTCTGAATCCAGCAAAAGCTCCTGCAGTTCCAGTTCAATTTCAGACGATGGAATTGATGTTCAGACAGCAATTCAACTAGATACCGAACTCAGGAGAAAAATGGATTATAATAAGAAACTGGAAGAATTAGTTAAAAGAGGAGAGGAGTTGAAGAAGAGGACAGGAAAACAATTTATTTATGAAAAAGAATTGATCATGTGGAGAGACGACAAGAGGAAGAAAATCATCGAAGAAACAAATAGACAGAAGGAAAAACCATCAGAGCCGCTGAAAAAGACCAAACAAGAGAAACATAAGAAGACGGCCCATGAAAATCTGGAGGAGAAAAAGAGAAAAGCTGCCAAAGATGCTTTAGAGGGACAAAAGTTTTATAAAGACATGGCTCCGCAGAGGATTCCCCAAAGGTTCCTTGATGAACATGAGAGACAAAAGAAAGCTGAAATGCAAAAGTCTTTAACTGCTGCTTGGGATGAACAGGTTGAATACAAACTGCAGAAAAAAATAGAAATGGAGAAGATAAAAAATCAGGAGTTACATTCCTTGATGGAATCAGACCGGATGCATCGGATGGAAGAAATTGAGAAAAAGAAGGAGAAAACTAAACCAATCATTAGGGAGGAAATTATAAGACATGGAGAAATTTTTCAGAGTGTTGGTGACTCAAAGGAAGGCTTCCAGTCCACATCGGTGTTTGTACAACACAAGAGCAGGTTTCCTGAACTGGTCCCATCTCCAGAGGTTAGTAAAAATATTGGTCATAAAAAGCCAGTTTACCACAAAATTCAGGAGACTCTGCCAGCAGCAGCACCAGAGAGAAGTGGGTCCAAGTCCCGTGTGGGAAGAGGAACGGTGCGTTCTGCTGACAAACCCGATGTTCATGTTTGTCACAAAGCCGATGTCCATTTTGGTTACAAACCTAAAGCGCGTTTAGATCCCAAACCTGATGTCCATTCTCCTGACTACGAAGAGATACGTTCAATTGACAAACAGGACGTGTTATCGCTTGCCAAAAATGCCGGACAATCTACTCACAAACATCGCAGGCATTCTTCTCACACCCGTGACGGCCATTCTACTCACACACATGACGGGCATTTTCCTCCCAGACCTCCAGGGCATACTCCTCACAGAGTTCACGTGCCTGCTACTCACAGACATTATGGGCATTCAGCTCACAGACATCATGGGCATGCTGCTGGCAATCATGTCGACGTAAATACCAGCGCTCCTTCAGTCAGTCATGAGAAAGTTAGCTGTACCGAGCCTGTCAGACTTCCCTCACTGAAACCCAAGACTGTGCGCTTCCGTGACGATTCCCCACAGAGTAGTAAGAGAGTAAAATTCCCATTTCTTAGAATGATCACTGAATGATGTTTCTCAGCTGGCCAAGGAGGTCAACCCAAGTGGTTCAACTTTGAACTAACATCTTTGTGAGATTGTCCGTCAGCTAATTACTTAAATTAGCAAATTTAAGTAATTAGAACAGGTTTTCGCTGGGTGCTCCAGTTTCCCTACAAAAACAAGAGAAAGGTACATAGATGGGTAGGTAGATATTGTCTGTAATTTTCTTTATTACTAAAATTAAGTAATCATACTTTAAATAAAGGTTTTCTCTGGGTGCTCCGGTTTCCCTACAAAAATGATAGATAGACAGATAGAAAGACAGATCTATCTATAGATGTACAGATAGAAAGATCGAGACAGATCCGTCTATCTAGATCAAGAGATATCTATCTATCAATCTTTAGATAGACAGACAGACAGACAGACAGACAGACAGACAGATAGATAGATAGATAGATAGATAGATAGATAGATAGATAGATTGATATTGTCTGTAATTTTCTTCATTATTAAAATTAAGTAATCATACTTTCAATAAACGTTTTCTCCGGGTGCTCCGGTTTCCCTACAAAAACAGTACATAGATAGCTAGCTGGCGACAGACAGACAGACAGACAGATAGATAGATAGATAGATAGATAGATAGATAGATAGATAGATAGATAGATAGATAGATAGATCTGTCTGTCAAATCTATCTAGATATCTATAGCTCTATAGGTAGATAGATCTATATATAGATAAATAGATCTATATCTATACATACATATCTATATGATATAGATATGTATATCTATATAGATATCAGGAAGAAAATATCTTGTTTCTCAACACTGAGTAAACATAACCACATATGATAAACATATATAAAAATGACCTTTACAAATAGTAATAAACATTTCCACACATCACCTCCGATGTCCACCGAATTCTCAGTTCCCATGTCAACTGTTTGGGATTCCCCTCCGTTCTTACGTCACCGCGCTTTCTGATTGGCTCCCTGTCACATTCAACAAGCAGCATTCTGCTCCCTGGCAGGGAAAACCCCACAGGCTGCGATGAAAGGGCCAAGACAATGTTGAATATGTCCGATTTTAGATCTGGCATACTCAACACACCACCAGGTAACACAGCACTTACTGCAGGACGTTTTAAGATTGTTGTAAAGGGAAAATCGGGGCAAAAATGAAAAAAAAAAGACTTTAGCAGGAACACCAACATGCAGAACTCTACCACTTCCTGTTAGCCTCTGTACTAGCCTAGCATAATAGCGCCACTTCCTGGACATAAAATTATCAAGTTTTAACAAGATATGAATCACGTCTAAGATAAGTTTCACGCTATAACGTGACGACGCTCAAAATATTTTTTCCTGCCTGATGGCAATGCGCTTCCATACAAATGAAACCAAAATGATGTTCCATCTGAGGACAGTCGGGAATAAAACCTACTGAGGTTTTTCAGGTGAATGTGTTTGGCTTATTTGTCTCTACTGGGCCACACATGTATACAAGCATGAACATTAACACACGGCTAATGGGATTAAAGATAAAAGAGTTATAACACTCCCAACCCCAAATGAAGGATTGTGGCTTTACTGGTGAACAGTGAGGTTTATAGGAAGTAAACCCTGAGTTTCACTGTAACAGCTGAATGTGTAGCGGCGGAACAATCAAAACGAGCTTTTGCGATTGATTCCGCAACATTTTAATTTAATGTTTGTTACAAAGTAACTCCATTAGCGTATCGCTACACGGCCGTTAGAAAACAAGAAACACAGCACACCACAACCGTTCCAGCTGCCGTCTCCTAGCAACGGCGGACGGATATTCATCCCCCATCCGCAACCACATCGAACTGCGACACAACTCGTAAATTGTGTTGTAGTATAAATTTACTACAACTATTCCATGAAAATGGCTTGTGCGCCACACTCTCCCCCTCAATAAAAAAAAAAAATGTCCTCTGACATTTAAAAGAGCATTTATCGTCACCCATTGACCTCTTTACTGGAAGCAATGTTGTAAGTGAGGTACTTTACATGACATTCATATTATTATAATACTGTCCACTACTAAAGGAGGATATTGTCACTTTAGATTACAACTGTCCAGTTACAAGTGCTTCTAGATCTGTTCAGATCGTCTCTCTCGTGGAACAGAACCTTAATTTCAGCCACAGTTCTTTCATTCTGATACCAGTCTTTTGTCTTGAAAGCACAGTCAATGGATTGTCTTTGGAGAGTTCATATATAGTCCTTTTTCTTTTGAATGTCGTTCTTAAACCTATATACATTGTGTCTTCAACTCTGTACTTCAACACCTGGAACTATCCAGGGTCGCCAAAGTTCTTTGCAGGTTGGAGTCATACTGACAGGTAGTTCTTTAAAGCCTACTTCCACCATGGTTGGCTCACCCAAGGCACAATAGGTCAGCATCCTCGGACGGCGGTGCTCTCTCTTTGGATAGCTCGATGGAGGCGGTGAGACAGCTGCATCATCTTCTTCCTCAGAAGCTGTTTCTACAGATAGCTCAGGAGGATCCTGGTGCAGCTCCACATCTTGGCCTCCATCCTCTTCTTCTGGTATGTTGTCCATCCATGTAGCCTGAGTTTCCTTCACTTTCGGTGCATTGTCTTGATCATGTAGGTCTGGTGTAAATGGTTCAGCATCTGGGTTTAAGCTGACAGCTCAGTGACCAGTATGCTGGGCAGGAGGAAACCGGCATACTAGCTCCATGTCCTCATCTCTCTCACTGTCTGAAGTTTCTCCTCGTTGACAAAGATGACGTGAGAATGTATTCGACTTGGTCTTTTTAGTCCTTTTTGAACCTCTTTCTGGGTTGTCGATTGGAAGACTGTCACAGGGGAGCAGGAGGTTCCTATGCAGCACACGACTTTTGCCACCTCCTTCTGGTACTACTTCATAAACTGGACTGATATCACTTCTCCTCTTTGTGATGATGTGGACTTTATCCTCCCAAAAGGATCTGAGCATACCAGGGCCTCCTCTCTCTGATAAGTTGCGTACAAGCACACGCCCCCCAGGCTGCAGGTCAGCTCCATAAACTCTTTTGTCATATCCTTTTTTCTCTCTGTTTGATACATTGGCGGCAGTTTTGGTTGCGATCTCGTAAGCCTGCTGCATCCGCCTTTGCCAATCTCTGACATACTCAGCATAGCTTTGTTTCGTTTCACTTGGCTGTATTTTAAACAGGAGATCTATTGGCAGACTTGGAGCTCGTCCATAGAGCAGATAATATGGAGCGAAGCCTGTGGAGTCACGGCAGGTGCAGTTATATGCATGCACCGTCTTGCATAATGACTTTTTCTAATCAGCCTTTTGCGCACTTGTGAGTGTTCGGAGCATAGACAGCAGCGTTCGATTAAATCGCTCCGCCTGTCCATTCCCTTGTGGGTGGTAGCAGGTTGTGTGGGACCCTCGCACGTGACAACACCTCTGCAGTTGAGCCATCAGCTGGTTTTCAAATTCCTTCCCCATGTCGTGGTGGATTTTCTCTGGGAAGCCAAAGCGAAGAGCAAAGTCATCA
>VMRN01000044.1:3769074-3798796 GCA_010277015.1 Poeciliopsis turrubarensis | reverse complement strand
CTCCAAAATCCATCAGTGTTCCTCCAAAATCCATCAGTGTTCCTCCATTGTTCATCAGTGTTCCTCCAGAGTCCATCAGTTCATTTATGTATACCTGATCAGTTGTACATAAAAGCTGTCTTTGGTCTCAGGAGCCCTTGAAAAAATTCAAGACATGAAGTCCGGTCTGGACTACTGTCAGACATGCAAGGCCAATGCCGATACCTAGTGCAAAGCACTTAAGTGGGGACGTGTCCTTAAGTGGCTTGTCGTCCAGCTCCTCTGTGTCTACGTCTTTTATCCATTTCTTTATGTTTTGGACTTTTTCTTCCAGATCTTGATGTTTTTTATCCAATTTGGTAAATTCTTTTTCCGCTTCTTTAAATTGGAAATCACCTAGAAATCTGAAGCCCACAAGTTCTCCCTCCATCTGCTGAATTTCATCCGGGGTCATTATTGGACAAACGAATCACAAACAAGCAGTGTCGATAGGAGAGCCTTGAACAAATGATCGATATTTTCCCGGCTGTTACTTGGAATTCAAGAATGCAGCTTTATGATGTCACTCAGAAGAACGTGATGTCACAAATCGGTGTAACTGCCTCAGCAGAACAAGTGGAAAACGTCTGAAGATTGAATAAAAACAATTTGTATTTTCTATTTCATATTGCCAAACTGGGAAAAAAAACATACGAAAAGAAAACATCAATAACAGTAATCAATGAAAGCATGAATTGCTTTTGAGCCAGTGATATTTATCACATCATTTATAAAATGTCAGATGACAATTTTAGGATTGAAACTTAATCTGAGAGTTGCTGTTACTGAAATGTGTCTCGATAAAACACACTGTAACTTATCTAGGTGTTAAAATCTCCATAGGTCACAGGAACAGGTAATAATTTTGCTCTTGTTTGCGAGTCTGTTCAAAAGACATTCAACAGTCGGCAAGAAAGGGATTTAAGCAGAAGGAATCACTGTTTTAAGAAAACCACTGTTACACTATTATTTTGGACATTTAAAATGAAGCTTGTTGAAAATTTCAAAATAAAAGCCTTAAGATTCATCTGTGGCTAATGCAGCGCCACAAGGCGCTGCAATGATATTCGCTTGCATCATTGTTTTCCCTCAAGTTTGGGCACTGTCTTGCACAGCAAGACAGTGCATTAGCTTTAGCACAAACATTAGCATTTCACTGTCCCCAGTAGTGAAAACATTATCTTTTTCTCTCAGATTAGGGCTCTGCCTTGCTAAGGCAGAGCATTAGCATTAGCCTTTTACCTTAAATGAGGTATTAGCTATTTCTCTGACTTTATCACCCATGTTTAGAGTACTGAATGGAGTAAGTCATGCTTGTGACTCTCCATTTCCTATTGATGACATTGCAGCTTTCTTTAGCATTGATGCTAATGTTAAGCATCAGAACGCTGGGTGCAAATCCGACGGGCACACTTTGGCAGGGCCCCGGTTAAATTTCTTCAGGAATTTTCTAGTTACTTAATTAGAATTCAAAGGCAAATGGTTGACATTCCCCTTCTAATAGATATTGTTCAATATCCTAAAGTAAGTTTTCAATGGGAACTACCTTCTCTCACAGATGCACTGATAATCGTTTTTCTTTCTCTGAGGATTAATCCATCAACCATCTGTATCAATTTGTGAGTAGATTATCAGGCCTGAACTTCCAGGTTATGCAAATATTTGATTAAGAGTACATTGGGTTGTTTCTGGAGCTAACAAAATGGCTCAATCCAACCACAAATAGTATTATCAAAGTGGAGACAGAACACAGTCAACGACTCTTTAACTCTTGAAGCGGAATATTTGAGCGTGCCATACGTTTTCAGAGTTAGGAGGTTGACCAACCTCTGCAGCAGTGAGTCCAGTGGGGGGACTGGGCGCAGGGCTTTGACCTGCCAGCGAACAGGCAGACGGGATGGACGGAGTCTTCGAAGAGTCCTGGTTTTGTTCTACATTATAGAAAGAAGACAGCTTATGCTGGCCTTTGGTGCAGACTATGGAGCAAACTTTGGGTAGCAGCAGGATTGGAGAGGGGGTGTCCTGGCAGGACAGATCTCTGGAGGTAGGGAGTGGGGATCCCTGCGGGCTGAGGACAGTGGAGCAGGTCAAACCCAAGGTTGGAGCTGACCTCCCAGCAGCTGTGAGGGTCCAAAGCAAACACAGATGTTCTAACAGCTGGCTTCAGATATTGGTCAGAGCACAGAAGGTCAACATATACACCCTTTCTACACACTGTTTTACGGGTAAGGGTTTGGAGAGCATAATATCGTTTGGAGCAAAAAAGCACCACATGCAAACTGAGACTCAACTGAACATACACAATGACAAAATGTTAAGATAAATATCGTAAGGTGCAAAAGTGTTGTTTGTATGAAAACATATCATGTGCAACTATTCTAGTCAAATTTTATACTCCAACACTACTTCTGAAACAAATAGTCATTGCAATTGCGAACATTAACACTCCATGCTATTTATAGATTTAAAGACTGAGATGGATCACATTCACAAGTAACTATATCTGTTAAAATTATTAACTTTCCACTTAATTTAGCCATGCTGTAAAATGAGGAAAGCCTTACAATTGCCCAACTGTACTCAAATTAGCCAATTTGAATAATCTGGATCATTTTCCACTTCAAAAGCTGTCAATGGGACTGCAAAATATATATAAAGGTGGCTTATGTGACGTAATGAAACCATTTGATTAACCATGAAAGATTTGACTGATGTCAAAGAAGTCAAAAGACGGTTGTCTCTCTCTGAAGTTGGTAAGGAGCTTTCCACTCCAACTTACATCTCATCTTTTCAATGAAAGGAGGAGACGGACAGAAAGGGATCTGGCAGGCAGCCAAGGAATCCTTCAAAGAACTCGTTTGTTCTCGACCTGGGATGACATTTTTCTTATTCAACATCAAAGTTTCCTGGAGAATGTTCCCCGCTGTAATCTGTTGGGAAATAATCTTTTTATTCATTCTGGACAGCGGTAAGCATGAAATACCAAACTATTTATACAAAAAAAGTAAATGGTTGAAAACAGCTGTTTGACACATATTATGTAAAAAAGACTTTCAAACCTTTTTTTTCTCAAATCAAAAACTTTTATTTTCTTTCAGCTTTACAAGTTTTTTTTTTGCTAAATACCAGATGAATAAGACAGTAATTAGTTCATAAATTACTGAGAAAAGGTTGTGAATACTTATGAATATATCTTACTTTCTTAACTCTTTTCATGTTGTCTTTATGTTATGTTGTGTGTCAAGTTAGTTAAGGCTGTAACATTACGAATGTGGAAAATGTGAAGCTTTATACATTCCAGTTCCACCGTGAGCTCTATTTCTTTTTTCTTGTACAAAAAGAAATTTAAAATAAAAGATTAAATAATTTCTCATGAATTAGCTGCTATTATTGTTTTATATAGTATTTTATTAGAGGGTTGTTTATTTTGGGGATCTTACCACCAGGATTACTAAGTCATTAAGAGTCAACTGGTATCAACTGAAAGGTGATTCATCGTTATGATTGAACTCTCACCTTAAGATCTGTTTTTGTGAGATCGGCCTCCCTGTATTTGTCTGCCTGGAGGTCAGAGAGGTTTTTTTTACTCTTCTTTATTGGTGGATCATCTGCACAGTTCTCCTCCCTGTTCCACTGCTGCTCGACAGAACAAATCAAAACAGCCAGACACACCAAAATGTTTTATTATTCAGCTCTTTCTGATGTCTAACTATGAATATTTATGTGCAGTCATCAGTTAATGTGAGTGAAACGGAATAAAATTTATCTACCTCTACTTTGGAAGAAGGTTTCATTTTGATTGGTTGTTTGCTCGCAGTCCTTTTCTTCTTTGTTGGTGCAACTTCTTTCGTCTTTTCTGAATTCTTCAAATTATCGACAGAGGAATGCTATTTTAAAGAAAAAAATGGCACTTTGTTAAATCTGAAAAAAAAAAAAAAAAAAAAAAAAAAACCCAGGTTGTGATTTACCAATCCCAAAAATACTGGAGTTGACACGTACTAGTAACACACTCACAAAATGAAAGGGATTTTGGGTAAAATTTATCTTAAGTGTAAAAAGTTCACCCTACATTCATTTATAATGAAACTAGGCTTTTAAGTAGAACAATTCAATGGTCATTTCTTCATATCACAGGAAAAAGCCATCAAAGTAGTTGTGTATGCAACAAAAATATCAAACCCGAAATAACGTCTCATGCCTTTGAGCATCAACAGCACCTTGATAACGATGTCTCATTCTGTTCATGAGTTGACTTATTGGCTGCTGAGGTAATTCTTGTGTGGAGGTCCTTAGGTTGCTGAGGTTCTGGGGTACAGAGGGACAAGAATCTTCTCAAAGTTTTAGCTGCTCCAATAACTTTTCAATGGGATTTGTGTTTGGAGAAAGTCCAGACCACTCCATTCGAGGTTATGCCCCAGTCTCCAACAGCCAATCACTAACACAACCTCAATGTGCTGGAGAATTTATATCCATGACAGTAAAATTAGGCTTGTGATCTTCTTAGTCACATGAATGGATGATATTCGCAGTATATAGGTTTGTCACTGTTACAGTCACTAAGTGTACAATAGTTCTGTATTGACTATACACACATACCCACACTGTAATACCACCAAAAGCTTGTTTAGTGACAACAGTGGCTGATGCACAGTGCTCTCTTCTCGCTTTCAGCATCGTTACTGGCTCTTTTTTTGCTAAGCTTGAATCAACTTTGATCAGAGAACAACACTTAGGCCCAATGGTCCCTTGTCCAGTTAGTGTAAATGCTCCCTGCTCAATGCAAGAACCTAGTGGTGACCTAGAGTTGACCTAGTGGTGTGTTCAGGTGCCCTTGTGGGTCATCTAGCATGCAGACCATGCGGATGTCAACAGTTTCGAATGGTCTGAAATGACACTCCCTTAAGTATTCCTGACATTCATCACGCAGTTCCACAATGAAGCAGCCATCAGTGTGGTGTATGCTCAGAGGACATCCACTTCTATGGCTTTCTGTGACCACTCCAGTGTCTCTGTGACACTAAAAGTTCAGTGGCTGCTTCCATCTAAAGACAAGCGGTTTGAAGCCAGGAGATGGCGAGGTACTGCTAAGTAGTTGTTAGGTGTTGTCTTGGTTCCATGATGTCAAAATGCAAACAACCTGATGAGGAGGACTGTTCAAATACAATCTCTGATTGTATCTGGAAATTTCTTGGTTGATTCATGGGCCAAACACTTGTGATGAAATTTGTTATTACTCTGGATGTTATAGAACAGAAAGTTGTGCATTTAGAAATTTTGATAAGGTCACATTAAGTTCACCTGTCAAGGTTGTAGTGAATTGATTCATCCTAAAATTTCACCCGGAAGCCTAATATCCCTATCTTTTTTTAGTAGTTTATTTACTTAGAAAGTTTAAGTAAATAAACTACTAAACTACTGTGCCAAATTCACAGACAGCTCTGTGAATTTGGCACAGATGAGTTTGCATTACTTGCTCAAATGAGTTGCTTAAACACAAAACACAAGGCACAGAAAAAGCTCTTTTGCCTTGGGTGACTGAGGCGTCTCTGTTTCTGACTGGCTGTCATCTGTATCTGGTTCCTTGTAGCTCTTCGTAGAGGTGGCTGCCACTCTCCTGGGCCTCTTTGGAGCAGCTTGTGGTTTACTGCTGGCTGCTGCTTGCTTCACTGCCTTTGGCTGATCCATAGCCTCCTATGAACACAGATTTTTGTTATACAACAGTGACACACAGTGGAGTACAGCAGCAGCAGTTTGTGGAGAAGTACTTAAGATGCAATGTCTTACTTTAGTAAGTTTGCTTTTGTCCTTCCCAACTTTTGAAGATGATTGTAAATCTGGGTGTATGTCTGTAAGTACCAAATGATATAAGAAGCTATATGCACAGGATCACTGATGCACTCTTTTATTGAGCTTTTTTGCAATACGTTAAAGGCTATGGACCTGGAGACTGCAGAGGGACTTTTTTGGGTTTGATCTGTGCCTGTCTGGAGTATTTGATGACTTGGGGTTTGGGCTTCCTGGCTGACTCCCTCAGCCAGCTGACATCTGTTGTGGCGTTGTCCGTGTCAGTGTCACTGAACAGATGTGTTTTCACATGCAGCTTGTTCTGCAACATACATGTCAGCAGGTGACAAATGCAGATGCATGTTGTCAGATGAGCCAATACGCAGCCATGCTGCTCCAAACTGAGAAACATCAATTATTTTGAATCACTACAACTCGAGCGTACTTTTGCCTGAGGTTGTGCTTTCTTCGATGTGATGAGAAATGTAGAGGAGTTGTGGATGCCACTGTCAAACAACAAAAATAAAATGAAACATCCAGAATAAGGAAATCTCAGAAGTTCCACATTTAAATAGTTGTGGAGTGAAACCTCAGAGGACTTGATTATTTTTTTCATCAATTTCTCATTTTATATGTTATTGTGGTTTACCTGGTTGATGTGACAAGTGATTTGGTAAAGGGTTGGTTCTCTTTCTAATGGGAAAGAAAAAACTTAAATATCTACAGTAGTTAAAAACATTAAATTGGAGCAGTGGCGCCCTCTCTTGAAAAATGTTGGTCACTGAATTACAGGGCAAAGCTCCTACACATTGTTGAAGTGCAAAACAACCAAGTAGGAAAGTAAAGAAGAAAGTAAGGAAGAAAAGGATCCGTTACCCCAATGGAGAGAGGAGAATCAGCACTGAATGCAAAGGTATCTTTCCTACGAAACAAAAGGGAGATTAAATACAACGTTAAATAAATTACAACCCTACAACTTATCATTTCCTCCCCAATTTTCCTAATTTTAACTCAAATGTTTGCATTACCTGTTTCCCACAGAGGCTGTGGTTGAGTTTAAGGATTTCCTAACTTTTACTGTTCTGAGTGTTTCCATCTGTAGCATAAAATATCTTCAGTTAAACAAGCAGGTGCCACAATAACTTTTCAGATAAAGTCCAGATATCAGCTAAACAAAGACTTACGTTACACGTCGGCATCTTGCCCATGTTAAAGATTGACCTACGACGACAAAAAACAAAACCAGGCAGTATATGGTGTTTGTCTGTGCGAACTGAAGCATGTTTATTGATACCAAGAACATCCCTAAATGTGCATACCTGTTTATAAGAGGGGGAATCCAGCTTTGAGTCATTCTCTCTGTACTGTTTTTTCTTGTGGTTCGAGTTTTAGTCTCATAACGGCTGGAGATGAGCTTCATCATGCTAGCTGTGACCTCTGAATCTCTCTAAGTCGTACATGAGAACGAGAATAAAAATAATCACTGAAACCATTAATAACTTTAAACAGCTGGTTAAGACGGATTGAATACACTGAATTCATACTTTGTCTCTCCTCGAAATCGCAATCTTTATGTCGTCTTTAACCTGAGATTGTTTTTGGTTCTCGGCAGTCTTATTTGTGACGGTCTTCTCTGAAGCTTTCGCGGCACCAGCATCTGCCTCCAGTGCTGCCTTTTCTTTCCCCTTCTCTTTAGATTGTTTACCTCTCTGAGCCCTTTGCGTGTTGGGAACAGTCACAGAAGCAAGCGTGTTTTCTGAGTCCGTTTCTCTGGAGCCCCGTTTGGTATTGGACGCTTTCCTGTGGTGACCAGCTGATTCCTGAGGCGAAGGATCTTTGCTCCTGTCATTGAGGAGCTTCTGCAGGCGCTCGGTCAACTCACTGTGGAACTGCTTGTGGAGAACAAGGCTCGACTTGGAAACTGACAATTTCTGGCCTGAGGAAGGGCAGCGCTGCTGAGGTTCCAGCAAACTTGAATTAGGCTCTAAACAGAGAAGAGTAACAAGCACAGATTAACACACACATGCATACATACATATACGCTTTGTTGATATCAGTTATTAACTGTGTTTACCAGGTCTTGATAATGAGGTGACTTTCTGAGTTGGCATCCTTAGCATTTCAGAGTCGGATAATTTGCTCCAGTTAGAGCTGCTGTAGTTTGAACGAACAAGACGACTTCTCTTTATAGAAAAACTGTCTTTGACTTGAAGATTTGCAAACAAGAGTGTAAGTTTATCCCTTGACTTACGTGTTACATGCCGTTCTGGGTTGTGTGTCGGGTACAAAATTGTTTTCTGGAGGTAAAAAGGTGAAGAGAAGAGAACTTTTAGAGGCTAAAGAATCACAAACTTATGTTTGTATTTTTGGTGGCAAGTTCAGATCAAAGTCGCTGTAGCAATACCCTGAGACTTTTCTTCGAGTACAAAGGAATCTTCTGCTGCTGCCACTTTCTGTAGAGACACAGAAACAACGCATGAAAATGAATGACATGCAGATATCAACCTACAACTTTCAGTAAACCATGATACCATCGGTGACACAAAAAGTAATCATTTTCAATACTTTATGTAAACCAGCAATTAACTCTGTCGAGGTTTTGTAGAGGTCATTTACAATCTACCAACACTAATTTTACTACCGAATTCGTGGCAAATATTATTTCTGTTATTTCAGAATAAAAAGAATGAAACTTTTTTCGGATTCTGTTGCTTTCTGTGTTGATTTACCCATTAGAATCCTTAAGAAATTAAGCCTAAAATGGACTGTAACATTTAGCCTAAAATATGATGCCAAAAAGTAGTGCAACAATTAAATAATTGATAAATCAATAAATTATCTTGTTTAAGGCTGGTTATCTGTTTTAATTGTGTGCTCAACATAAAAGGCTTTTCAAAAACAACTGTATGCCTTAAACCTTTTCACATTTTGCCCCATTGCAACCAGAAATGTTGATGGACTTTATAAAACAGACCAAGTAGTGCTTCATTCAAGATTTTTTTTGTGACAAACCTGTTCCTTGTAGCCAAACACTCGAGTGCTGCATGGTGTTGTGTTGTGGCTGCTGGTCCTAACAGCTGTACTGCAAACAGAGGCCTTCAGCAAAGAGGTACTGCCTTTACTATTGTCTGTAACGTGCAGACAAAAAGAAAAGCAAATGGTATCAGGTAAAGGTCGACTCACATGCTTCGCAATAATCACTGTCTTAATCCTGACAGACAGTTTGCTGTAAAAATGAGTCCTAAAGAGATAATGAATTCAACATTGGTTAATGAACAGGTGTGTGCTGCAGAGCAAAGTATCAACAATATGCCAAGTTGGAACTTGAGCAAAAAACAATCTAGCACAACCACTAACACGTTCAAGCTGGAATTTACTCATTTCTTACACTACTAGTGATGTTGTACTTTTAAGGAATTACTCACTTGATGTAGCAGGAGGAAAACGGCCGACATTTACACTTCCTCTCTCACTGCTGCTAATGTAGATGGTGGACTCTGATATCCGCTGTCTGGCAGGGGTCACCATCTAGATGCAAGATAAAAAACAATGTAATAGGTTCACATTACTATTACAATATTAAACAACAAATTAGAGTATTTTTTTGATTTATGTAAAATCCAAACGCGTTGCCTGTGCAGGTGCAGTTGTGGCAGATAACAGGTAGGGGGCGGTGTTTTTCTCATTTTCACTCAGAGACACCTGGCTCTCTGGAACAACCTGTGTGAACACACACACACAGCAACACCAATACATACATTTTTGGGTTTGCTAAGACAGCTTGAAGACGCTCTGAGTAATAAACTTGTCGACAAAGGATCAACACACTGCATTTCATGTGTAAATATCACATTGAACATATGGCTGTAAATAAAGCCTGTTGTCAGGGTTTTGCTTACCTGGGTGCTGCTCCCTTCTACTGTGTGTTTAGCTTCTGTTTTCACTACATGGGTGCCCTGACAGAATAAAAGAGATTACTGCCAGACAATAATTTATTATGACAGAAATGTTTCCTTTTCTCAGAGTCTAATTGACAGCACATACTAACATTTAAAAATGTGTTGTTTTGTGGATTGCTAGGATTCCCCACCTTAATGTTTCATCAGTTTTGCTCAAAACCTTTTCTATACCACAACAAATGTATTTATATTATGCAATGGATCGGTGACTAACTTTGTTTTTGTCATCTCCAAAAACATTGCAAGCAGCCTGCAGGATGTCCAGAGAGGAGCTGAAATGGATGATGAGACTGGATCCTTCCACTGAATCAACGACGACGACCTCCAACAGCTTGAGCAGCAAGACTTTCCTCTTGCCCACCTCTATATATAAAGAGCAGTTTTTATATATTGTTCATTTATCTCGCTGGCAGTAAAGACCAACAATACAGTTATTTCAGTGCCGTGGTAACCTGTCACGGTGTAGCTGAGGACTTCATTCTCATTGATACAAACTGTTTCCCAGTGGCCATCCTGGATAAAACGGAAAATTTGGCCTTGTTAGGTTCTAATCGAAGCTCACCTTTTATAAAACATAACAAACAAATTCTGTTCAGCTGATCCCAGAGAACAAACTTGGTGTACCAGTACCTCTTCATCAGGCAAAGAGAAGTAAAAGGAGATGCTGCTGCTGCCAAGGTTGAAGTCAATCCAGAATTCCTCGAGTTTCTCGTCGGATGGCATCAACAGCTAACAAGATAAGCAGAATCTTTTTACAATAACTACTTATATAGACAAATAAATTTCACTTTTAACTCTTTGTGCTCAAAACCTAATGACAAGATAATCATTCACTACCAGAGTACATTCACTTTCGTGCCACAATCAATCATGTTTTAGAGTACCATTACATATTGAAGCTCGAACTAAAAACCTTGTTGAGACTGACCTCATACTTGCCCAGATACACTCTCAAACAGGGGTAAGAGTACACTCTGCGGCACAGAAAGGACACTGCTGTTCAGTAAAAAAACACAAACTTTCCAAACACAGAAAACAAATATTCTATGTGTTTTAGAGAAGATATGGTAAGGAATTGTCCAGAGAGCTTCTGCGGTGTGACACAGCAAAGCAACGTGTTTGAACTCATTTCATCGAATTAAAGGTGAGAATGTGTTGTCCACTCGTACCTTCTTTTGTCTCCCTGCATCCCGTTCACCATGTTCAGAAACCTTCTGCAAGCCTGAAATTACAAATTTATATAGTTATTTTGTCTCTGAAAGACAAAAAAAAAACAACCTGTTAATCCAGTAAGTAAATATTCATATTGATTATTAGTACCGTTTCAAATTCAGAGTCACTGATCTGGGCAAAGCCACTGGCGACATGGGCCATGCTGAACCACTGGTCTGCGAGCTTCTTCCTCTGATCAGGAGTGGCCATTCTGCATAATGCCTCCATCAGGGATGACTGCAAGTCATAATCTGCAAAATAGGATGTTTCTGTATTTATTTTGGATGAAAAAGGCAGCAGAGTTGGTTTAAAAAAATATAAAAATAAAATGAAATTTTATTTTCATTTTATAATAATACAAAAAAAACTTACCACCACCCTCCACAATCCGACCTGCCAGTTTGCTCCTGCAGAAAAATAAACGCATGTGGGTTCCAGCAAGCGTGGGAATTTTAGAAATCGGAACCACATAGAGAAATCTACAATTACACACATGATATCTGAAGCGTCTTGTGATGTCAGGATCCTCCTGCTTTTCTTGAACTCCACCGGGATTTTATCCAGAATTATGTTATATTTACGAATTGCCTGTCAGAGCAACATGGTTGCGTTTATTTACAGCCAAAGACCTCCGTTTATCAGACTCGGCGTCATTCTCAAAAGAAGAAGTTACACAAATTCTTCCCCACCTCTTTCTGGATCAGAATGTTGATTCTGGGGTCTACTGCCAACTGACCGACAGGATACAGGAAGGACTCAGTCACTTGGGAAGTTCCTGAAAGGAATATTAGGGAATAAAGTTTGCAGGGAAACGAAACACCTTTAACCACTTACCGTCATCTGATTTTATGCAAATAACACACAAGTGTCACAATTTATCATGCAATACCAACAGCATTAACATACTTGTGTAATTGAACAAACAGGATTTCTAACTCGGTATTAGCTTTCCAACTAAAAGACAAATGAAATGTGAAATTTACAAACATACCCTCTTTACATGACTCATGAACTACCTGCAGCAGAAGAAACAGGAGAAAACATTTTAGGCAGAAAACATGTTGTTGCACTGAATGTACTAACTGATAAACACAAGCTCACCGTTAAGGCATTCAGGAAATTTTCCGAGAGCGCAAACATGGTCTCGTCCCAGTGTGGGCCATGTTGGATCCACAGCTTCCTGCATTTCTCAAACCACTGTACCATTTACTCAAAAAAACAATGATAATAATTTAAAACCTGAAAATACTGACTTTGAAAACATTGTTGGATATGTTTAAGTAGCATATACGTATCTTTTTAATTAGTCCTTGAGATATCAAACCTGAAAGTCCTGCCCCACTCGGTAATTTAAAATTGTTCCCACATTTGTAGAGGCTCGCAAATCCCAAACTGGCCAATTTGGTCTCTTTTTGATCCAAGCCCTAAAGAGTATTAAAGTCCTTTAGAGTTTTATAAAAATAAAATTAAACTGACAGAATGATGAACAACTATTTGGACCCAATGTTACCCTGGTGACAAGTTTGTCCAATTTATTGAGGAACTGTTGGGAGCATTTAATGGACATGTTTTCAAATGTGTTTCTCTCTAAGAACAAGTCGAGAGGCCGGACATCTCCACTCTTCAACGCTGCGCTGATTATGTTCTCCAACTGCACAGAAACATTTAAAGTTTTAGAATGTTGTTACTTTCACAATTAATACCGGAATAACCTTGGAATGAACTGACAGTGATGCAGACACAACCTGAGGGCTCGAGCTTGGAGCCATTCTGGCTTCCTAACGAACACTTTCTGCTCTTGACCTGCAAAATCCTCAGGATGAGCTGAGAAAACATGCACCTGTCAATCACAACCATACTACTATACTACAAGTATTATCCATTATACTTGTAGTATGGTGACTTTATGAGGTTACAATTAGAGATTATTTAAGCCCCACTCTAACAACTTGTTTTTTTATACATAAAGTAAAATATTGTCTACTGTGGGAAGCTGTGATCAAGCATGAAATGGAAATGAGGTGGGATATATTCTAAAGCAATATACAAATAATAAATTTATTTATACACAAAATTTGAGCACATGTATGACTAACTTATTCATAAATATTCTGAACATCTATTGATGTGCAGTGGCTTAAGTATATGTCTGTTCGAAACGGAGGACACTGCTGTCTCGGAGAGACTGTTAAAAATCGGCTAATGACATTAAAAACAATATGTGTAAACACTAACAAAGTAAGCTTACTTACTCTTAGTATGTTCCATCATTCACCTAGAGTAAATCAGCTTAAAATAAGCGCATATAAAAACACAGAGCTAAGTTAATATCTCTGAAACCTACTTTGCTAGCTTATCGACAACTTCTGACAGCAGTGCCTTCACCTTTTGGGTTAGGTGACAATTAATCTAACCCAACAATCATAACGGAACTAAACGGGTGAAAATACGTCGATAAAATAACCATTACATTGTGTTAATTGTGAGCAACTTACCGTACCGTTAAAACCACCCACACAAAATAAAAAATAAGTATATTTTTGACCGTTGTTTTTTTATTTTTTAGCTCAAACGGCTATCAGGAGACCCGCGAAATCTACGTCAATCTCGCACGCGCGAGTCTGGCAAAGGCAGGTGGTATGTCTATTTTTGTAATCCCTCGGATTCCAAGACTCTTGAAGGGAGCGACCAATGCAGTATGGCGACTACCATATTGTTAGACACTTAGAAGTTTTTTTTTTCTGCTGAAGACACCGTCACTTCCAACACTCCCACTCTTATCAACATTGACTTTGCTTGAGCGTATTCTCATAAATTTAGATATTCCTAAAAGATGTTCAGCAATTATTGTAGAGTTGTATTCAGGCACATAAAATGTAGGCATAATTTTTTTGCTTAGGGTTTTTTGTTATGATTCGTGACGTCAGTGTGATATTTCATGTCTATGGTAAGGAGGGGTATCTGGTAGCTAATGTCGTTAACAAAAAGTAGGACGTATGTTGAGGTTCGAGTACCTTACGTACGCCATATTGTGAGGGGCATGCAAGTCTACAAGCTTTTCATTATAATGTAAATATAAATTTTAAATAAGAGTGACATTTTGACAAAGATAAGCAATTTATATTGATCACAGTAGAAGAATATATATGTGCCTTAAAATTTCTTACCTTATTTCACTTCAGATAACCAGCAAATACATTCAATTGTTTTTGAATAACAGTAAAAGAGTGAAAGTAAAAATACATATTTTTTTATGTGTTAATTGTTTTCTATAACAAATACATTAAATCCATACAACAGCGATAGAAATAGTCATATATATAAAACTTGCATCATTATTATTATGAAGGAGTTGATTCTTCTACTTAAGAAAAATCAACTATACTTCCAAGTATAGTTAAAGTGATATCTTATTTTGGGGTTAAAATGAATTAAAATGAGTTTAAAATGGTTAGTTTTGATCTAATAACATCAAAGCAGTATTCTTTTGTATAGATTTTTAATGTATTTATAAAAGTGTCACTCACAATATACAGTCCAGGTGTCCATACAGAATTTCTTCTTCTTAGTGTCAGTTTTTAGGGAAACATTTAGGAAGCACCATCATCTTTTACTCAATAATATTTTCCAAGGCAAACACAGACACCATGTTTAATCAGTAAACATATAAAGAAAGTATTGGAAAAAAAGAGCAAGTAGAAAAAAAACAATTAGAATTTCATAAAACAGATAAAGTGTACGGACAAATGCTTCAATGAATCAGAAATCTTAAAGCACTTATTTTTCCCTCTTTCATCCATTACTTTTTCTGTGCTTAGAACAAAACACTCTAAATTGATCCAAAATTGGAATTTGCAGGTTAGATCTGAAAGAAAACTGAACATCTGCATTGACCAGGGAAAAGTTGATTGTTGCATCTCTAAATTTAACACCTACAATTTTTGCATACTTGTTTTTATTTGGAAAATGCTCTGGACATTTATTTATTCAATGGGATACGAGTAAAAATGTATACTGAGAGAATATTGGCCAACAAATATTGCATGAAATCATTTATTCCATCAGATATCCAGCAAGTAACCTCCCCTTTTAAAATGTCCATGTTTGGAGTGTGTGTATATATATATATATATATGTAATTTATCTATTTATTTAGTGCAATTTTTAAACTACAAATGCCTTAGTGCTCGATCTCCTCTACCTATAAAAGTGCTTGTAGCATAATTTTTAGCATAATTTTGTTAGCAGTGCTTGAATCAAAAACATATCCTCTGTAGGTATTCTCAGTATGTATTGCTTCTAGATTTAAAGTGCTCAGATTGCATTTTTTTCCCCCCATGTAGTCTGCATCCTAAATGAAATGCACCATGCTGTCTTCACATTCTTTAGGCACTGTTAGCTTGTAGTTTTGGCAGACTAATTTATAATTCTTTCCATTGTTGTTGTCCCAATATTCAACCCCACAAACTTTGTATTGGATGGCAAACTCCAGCTGCGCTCCTGGTCGAAGCGAGGGAGGGACTGGCAGGTGGAAACGAAATGTATCACAACTAATTTCCTGGCCTCTTCCTCCTTCTCCGTCGCAGGTTTTGGTGACAGTGGAGACCCAGGAAGCCTTAGTTTCCGCAGAACTTTTCCACTCCGTAAACGAATACCGAACTTCAACTTCTTTCTCAAAGTCTAAATTTAGGACTTGCGTGATTCCGATAATGCCCAGTTCAAAGCACAAGACCCTCTCCAGACACACTTTCTGTTCATGGAGACGCTGCAGGAACTCTGGCTGGTCACCGGGCTGTTGGGCAAAAACTGGCTTTAGGTAAGGCAAGTTAATCTCAAGATGCCTTCCATCTGTCATCTCGGCACCCATCAGGAGTCTGAAGGTAACATGTTGTGGCACAAATGGGTCCTCGCCTGATTTAAAAACCCTAACATCTTCCAGGTCCAGTCCAAGAGAGTCGACAAACCTCACACCAACACCTCTGCTCTGTTTCGTTTTGTTCTGGGTGGCAGAAGGCAGAGAGCGGGACCGTTGTCGGATGATGGGCTTTGGCGTAGGCTCACAGGTGAGGAAGCTGTGGGAGTCTTGTCCTTTTGGCCGAGTAACTCTGGGACTCGGCGGGCGGATTGGGACAGGCTTCCTGACGGCGTCGGGCTTGTCAGCTCGAAGCATTTCGTTCACGTTTATAGTCAAGAAGGACCGAGACCCACTGCTGCAGCTGGACAAAGGCTGTTGAGATTTGGGGGGGAGTATCCTCTCATGTCCAAGGAACCACCCTCTTTCCATGTTCTCTGCTGGCCTTTCTGACCTATATAAATACACATTATAATTAGTTTTGAAGCAGAATCACTTAGTATGTGAAATTAAGTTTATGACTCTGCTCTAAGCAAAGTGTTAAGGATCGAAATTAAACTTTTTTTTTTAAAGAAAAGTTGTTTATGAAACTGTACTGCCAGAAACTTCCGAGTGGGCGTGTATGCTGGTAGTACGTGCCCGACAGCACAGTCTGTCTGAACAGCTGCAGCAATACTTGGAAATGCCCTGAATCCATAAGCATCAAACAAGCAAACGTGCATCAAACAAGCAAACTTTGACCTCACCTCAACATACACGGATATGGAGCGTGTTGCATGCAGGCTGCAGAAACACTGTATCTTATAGCTCGATCCTCCATTTAAAGGAATGCGTGGCTGAATTTCGGGTTGCGCAACGTCGTTAAGACTGCGAGGATGATTTCGAGCATGCACCCAGACTTATAAACACTAACAGTTCGCATCCGCCCAGCGTAAAGTCGATGGAGATCGGCTAACAAGCGCTCAGTTGGGAGGAAATGTACAGTACGCAGATTCATTGGGTGCGCACCATTTGTCAACTGGCGTGGAAAACGGTGCCAAAGTAGGCGTGGCCTGCGAACATTTCAAACGAATCATAAACTCCTTGATTTTGATGTTTACTAGGTAATTTATTTTTCCAAGACATTGAACAATTATATTATATTATAACAATTATTATATCATAACTGTTTCTCTTTTCAAGTATGCACTCTCAAACGGGGTTGGATTGGAACTACAAAACATATGATTGCTTCGAATAACTTATTCATATGACTGTACGCATGTAGCCTTTGCATGTATAAGACAACATGCCTTATACATGTCAGTTTCGTTTTGATTCATTTTGATTCCGATAAAGAAAGTGTCTTGTTTACTCCCTTCTGAAGAATGCAGTAGAAAAAAAAATTGAATCCAATTTCCGTCCTGTACATTTCCCATTGGTAGAGCAGGCCATCATGATGTCTCCTTTGGACCAGCTCTTGAGACAGCTGAGTACTGAAAGCCTGGAAGAGAGACACCAAAAAAAGCATGAACCGGCAAGGACCCAGACCGTGCAATGAATTTCCTACCAACTGGCAAATACTTGTATTACACGTTATCAAATCCAGAGGACTCCAAAGCATTTTGCACGACATTAAATCATTTACCCATACATTCAAATGCCGATGGAGGTACGCTACAATGTAGCCACAGAAACACCGATGCTGCTTGGCCCTCTGACTACCACCAGCAGGCAAGGCAGGTCTTTAAGGACACAACAAGGACACAACGCTCAAGATGGATGGCGAAGAGGCTAAGCCCCATCGATTGCAGGACGACCTCCCACCGCCACCACCATACTACTGATTTGGTGTGTTTCCTATTTACAGCAGAAGTCTCTCCATCTGTCACCAGAGCTTTGCCAGACAGTGTCGGAAGCCATACTCTTCTCAAATGACTGGCAAATGTCCACTTCTGCCACATGACTGTGATAAACATAGCAGATTTATTTTTTATTTATTTATTTTTTATTTATTTATTTTTTTGCATAACAAGATAATTATTATCCAGTAAAGAATTTGATGTGTGTGTATCAACAAGCAGGTGAAACATAGTACTTTAGTTTAGGTTACTGCTAAACCTAAACTAAAGGAGCTGACAGGATAAATAGCTAATATTTATCCTGTCAGCTTTTAATGATGCTATAAACCAAGATCCTTCAGACAGATCCTAACCTGACCTTCACTTAAGAGAAACCCCGCCCAAACCGCCCCGTTATTTCTTCTGGCCGAGTGATTCGCCGGCTGACTGTTAAGAAACGCGCCCACCGATGTTGCCTGGGTGACTGAGTAGCTCAAAGCTGATTGCCACAAAGTATGCATCTTATTTTTCTCTTCCTGCATCTATTTTGGGGCCTCAAAATAAGATTTGTTGCATCTCCAGTGTTTTAAAGTGATAAATAGACTCCTTCAAACAGCCCCAGTGGTGGATTTTAATCTCGATCACTGACGCTTACACTTCAAGTCCCATGATGCACTCCGGCGGCTCACTTCGGCACAGGCGGCGAGCCAGTCAGCAGCAGGTAAACAAACCCATCTCACAGGGAAACAAAGCGTCTGCGCTGCTTCTGCTTTGTTGCATTCGTAATGATGAAAAGGGTGACATTGGGATCGGATATGCCTTTCCTTGTCACAGGTTAATTGCGATTAGAGCAAACGCGGCATCGTGTTTGAGCAGCGACGCAGCGTCGACGACCAAAACAGCAGTTCGTGTGTTAAACCTGCAGCAGAAGAGCGAGAGGCTGGTGTCTTCGCATGATGCATTGCAGCACCTCGGAGAAAATGGGTGATTTTAGCCGTGTCCTCAGACTAGACCGTCTGATCAGAGATGTCGGCTGGCTTCTTTAGCTACCGTGCAAGACAAGATCCGTGCTGGACTCCAGACGCAGCGTCCCATGTGGTGCAACATGGGCCCCATCATGCAGGAGCGCACGGCTTCCACAACACTGAAGCGCGTCGTTTCCAAGGAGAAGATACGAGTTAAGAATACCGAAAATAGCGGGTCACTTACCAGGTAGGCATTTTCCACACTGAACGGGTCTGAACGTTATCTTATGGATTGTATTTTTCCTTAAAGACGTGCCTGATGCTATTTTCTGTTTCATAGCTCAAAGAAATGTA
This sequence comes from Poeciliopsis turrubarensis, assembly GCA_010277015.1. Taxonomy (NCBI): domain Eukaryota; kingdom Metazoa; phylum Chordata; class Actinopteri; order Cyprinodontiformes; family Poeciliidae; genus Poeciliopsis; species Poeciliopsis turrubarensis. The sequence goes on along the minus strand of VMRN01000044.1, from coordinate 3,779,832 downwards.
ACAAGACCACGAAAGCAACGAGCCAAATGAAAAATGGTCTCCCGGGACCAGATAAGGATAAGGACACAGCAGCCCTACAGAGGGTATGTGACTGGCACCGTTACTAATTAATATGTAATAGGTATTAATACCACAGGTTACTACTGTTATTACTACCCAGTAGCTGAGATATACACAGCAGTGGGCCAGATTAGACTGTCCAAAAGTTACACCTTTCATTCAGCACAGCATTCGGTAAAAAGTAAGCTCAGATGTGTTGTACAATTAGAACTGATTGTCTTAACACCTGTTTGACACCCACCTAAGGGTTTCCAACGGGCTTTGCTGAGTTGGTTGTATTAAGTCGGGTCACAGGGCTCTCATTCAAGTAGCCTGTGTAAGGCCAGGAACAGGTGGTATCCCTTCAGCATGAATGACATCCTAATGCAGCCAACAAACACACACCGCCGAGTAGAGCCGCGCTGCCTGAACCAATTCACGTTTCCTCATTTCTCAATCAGAAAACTTCATGTAGGTTTTGAGGGGTTTTATGACATAAACATAAGGGTAAACTTCCACTTCACACTTGCATGTGAGGTGGAAAGAAGATTATACATATTCTACCAGTTTTGGACATCTAGGGATTGATAGATGTGGTGACTCTTCCTTATGATGTAATTAATTTTCTGATAATGGATAGAACAGTACTCTGAGTTATTTGGAGCTTGGCATATTACTTTATAGGACTGAGAATAATTTTGCGTTGTAATGACTTTTCTGCAGGGTGCTCAGTCTAAAGGTGGCAGGATGAAGTCAGGTGCGCCTCAAAATGCAAGCAAACTGTCAAGGTAAGAGATGAAAGCGGCGTGTATAATTTCTACACGCTTTCCTTCAGGTACACTAAATCCCTTACTCCTCCAACGATTTCTCCCCCACTCCCTAAATCCATCTGTCTCTTCTCAGCCCTGAAGCAGAAGGAGACTGTAGACCTCAACTTCGCAAGCAGTCATCTACACACAGGAAAGAGGAAAAACGAGAAAATCAGCGACTGTCACCGTGCGGCACCGAGCTCCTCCCAAATCGCCAGGGGATGGGAAAAAGTCGTCGAGCGCTCTCTCTGCCTATTTCTCCAATATCAGGGCTCCGGATGTCGCCGTCCCACCCGCTAATGCATTCCCCGGCTCCGACCCCAGAAGCACTGCAGCAGCACTACAACAACAAGGAGGACGACTCTGACAGCGCGAGTGATCTGTCAGACTCTGAGCGGCTGCCTGTTTTGCCCTCGCCGTGCACCCCGTGCACCCCACCCCACCTCAACCTGCGGGCGGAGATCATTAACACTAACGACTTCCTCCCAGATATTCCAGGACCCCATGGGATGGCTGGGGACGAAGATGAGAGTGAGAAACCCGCGTACACATACTCTGATTTCCTGCCTCCTCCCTTCAACTGCTGGAGCCTGAGACAGCTGGCGGTGTTTCTTCACACAGAGGGCCGCGGCGCCCCCCGGCCCAAGCCTGTGGGGCCCTTAGAGAAGTACCTGGAGAGGCTGCTGCACCTGGAGTGGCTTCAAATCCAAACGGTGCAGGCAGAGAGCAGCCGCCCTCCTGGGGGTCGCACAAGACCACAGAGCTTCCCTTCTTCCACGGCCGCGCACTCGGCCAGACCTCACACCGCGCCATCTTCCCGACTCAACTCCCCCAAAGGGCTGCGGCACGGCTCGCGAGCCTTCCCTTTCACACCTGTTAACAACCCGCCGTCGCCTGCCTCAGCCCAGCAACAGCTCTCCCGCTTTCCAGTGTGTCCGCACTGTCACATGCGATACCCTCTCTGCAACGGAAGCTGCTCTGCCTACGCCTACCAGCGCCACTCGCGGCTCAGCCCATTACTTGAGCGCAAGGCGCGCCCAGGAGCGCCGGCGAAGCGGAGCAGCAGCGAGACCCGAGCCGCCTCCTCTGAAGGTAGGAGCCCTGGAGCACAAGGCGGAGGGGGAGGGGCCCGTACACCGGTTAGCCCCTCAGCTGGGAAGAGTCATCTCAGGCACATGCAGGCTGCGGGTAACGCCCGGAAACAACCACAGGAAGCCGGCACTAACCAAAAGGGCAGAGGGCAGGTGAGGAAAAGCCGCGTCAGAGCCAACTCCGAGACAGATGTGAAGAAGGAGCCCAGCGGGATCAAAGGTGCAGCCGCCGAGAAACGGGGACATCCCGGAAGCAAGAGAGAGCTCATCGCTTCCAGGAGAGACGAGAGGGACTGTCAGAGGGCCGAGGCGGGAAGTCAGGCCTCTAAAACTGCCACGAAAAGAGCTGCTAAAGACCCAGCGAGTCTCTCCAAAGCTCCACCTAGCAGCCACAGCATTCCTAAACAAAATGGCAAAACAAAAAATGTGCACTTTGTTGCTAAGTAACCCCTATAGGCCTGAAGTATATTGCTTTAGTTAGTGGTTACTTGGTGAAAAAATCCTAAACCTATGCTTGCTTTGTGTAAAGTCTGTGTAAAACTAACATGCTCTAACCCTTATACAGCAGGATGCACACAGCCTTTAAACTATAGACATGGTCTGTCATTCATCAACTAGTAGATAATAATAGGATAGTACAGGTGTGTCCTAATGAATTTTAATATCCTCAAAAAATTTATTTATTTCACAAATTTAGAAAGTAAAACTTATTTTATTAAGATTAATGACAGATTACATACATTTTCAAACCGTGTTCTTTGCTTCCACATAATTTTCCTTTTGTGTCTTTCCCAGAAGGCAGTCCTTCTGGTGGACTTTCTGCTGGACAATTGTCCAGTCGGTGGGCTTACCCATGATTGTGTTGTCTACGGGCGTCTATTTTGAAATGATTTCCTTAGCTAATATTCAGATTCTGTGAGAAACTGAGTTTTGAGTTTTTATGAGTTGTAAGCCACAGTCTGTCTTCATCATGAGTTTCACTCATATAAAACTACTGGAATAAATAAACTCTCCTGTGATATTCTAATTTTATTGAGGCATCTGTATTTTTGGCATTTGTTTAAAAAAAAAAAAATGTAGAATTAAAAGCGTCATGCTGAGCTCTGCTTAAACATGAGGTTCAGTATCAACATAGACACAGCTCTGAATTTTAATGCACTGCACTGTCATCCCTCCGTTCTCTAGAAATGTTACAATAGAGATATAGGATAAATGAAAACAGATACAAGCATAAATAATGCATAGTGATATTTGCATAAGTCATAGCATTTCATGAAATACTCAAGCAGCTTTTGATGTTTGAATGTATTTTTGTTTTATGTTGTTTTTTTAGTTGTTTTTTTTTTTTTTTATCATAATTCTTTTGTGACCCGTGTTTTAAACGTTTAAGCGTCTCTTCAGCAAAAAGAAACACACTGGATCATCTTGTGACTTTGAGATGTACTGTTTTTTCACCACTCTGTCAGTTTTTTTTTTTTTTTTTCGTTACAAGGGCTTTGCATTGTCAAAAAAGCTTGAATTGTAGTTTACATTAACTTAATGTATTTTGCATAGAGCTGAGGTCGTCTCGTCACTGAAGGCGGTGGATTGTTTGCTACGAATGTAAATGCGTATTTTTCCAGAATTTCTACACCATAGCTATATTTATGAGATGTCGTGGTCGACTTTTATTTATTTTTGTCATCTACATGTTTACCTTGTGACTAACTTAAAAAAAAAAAAAAAAAAGAAAGAAAGAAAAAAGAGGAATTGTTTTGTAGAAGAGCTGAATGTAATTTCTCTGGCCTCTGCAGTCATCCCAATTGTTTGAATGGAGCTTTGACACATCATGGCCGCTGGGCTGTAACTGGGTGATGGTGGACAGATCACCTCCACATTCCACTACATACTTAATGTCTGTAGAGCAATGTTAATATTACAGCGCTTTGTCTGTTTTATAATTTGATTTAAATGGTCAAAGCACTAAAATTAACGTAAATGTGACGTACTATGACTGCACTAAGTATATATTTATGTAAAATGTCAAAGCCATAGTGAAGGGGCCAGGACAGACGAATATTGTTCATGTGTACACTATACACTATGTTGAAAGATTGTGGTATTTTTCTCAGTGTTGGATGCGAATATTTGTAAGGCATAGAAATAAATGTTTTGGACGCGAGAAAACATGTCATGCAGTTATTTGTCAAATTTAAATATTTATTCAGTTATTATATTGACATTAACAAAGACAGACCAGTATACAGGGAATTGCAAAAGATGGGGTTGGACTGGGTTTCTTGAACACATGTGGATCAAACCATTATATTATGGTTGTATTTATATTTTGACACAGATAGATTCTCAAGAAAACTATTGGTTCTGTATTTTATTTAGGGATTCAGAGTAAAGGGGGATTGAACACAAATGCACATCACACATTACAGATTTTATTTGTAAAAACAAGACACCACAATCTGTTCCCGTCTTGTTAAAGCAACCTGTTCATTACACGTTCAAAATTGGTCTAAGGTTGAAATATTATTTTTACATGCAGAAAACATTGGGGGAAACTGGGTCGGCATCCTTTCCAAAAAAAAGTGAAGCCATGTTGGAGATACCGGACACAGATTAGGTCTTCCTCTGAAATGGTTTGAAAAGATGGCGAAGCTGCTTTTCTCTGTCATTCAGACACCCTGCAATAAAGAACGGGCAAAACCAGAGGGTCATAATTAATAGAGCGATTCAGACCGTAAAGCACACCCCCGAGAAACAGAATAGTAATAATTGATTAGCGAATCACTTTCAAAACCAAAATAATGAGTCATCTTTTTTCCCTTATTAAGATTGCATTAACTTTGCTGCTAAGTTACCCAAGTATGTGTTGGCAGTGAAACATGAACTGCCAAATGTTTGTAGGTAGACATCCTCTCTATATACAGGCCCATTGTTCCACATGAGATCATAGCCTCCCACTCTTTTCTCCTTGCCAGTCAGCCTAATGAGAAAAAACAATCCATTAGAGTGCCTATCATCCCCTGGACAGACTTTATCTTGGATGTCTAATTACATGCTAGTCCATCTTTACCTCTGTAGCATGTTCATTTATACCATGCAATTATTCAATCTAACGTGCTTAACAGATAGTGAAAGCCATTATTTTCCAACTCTGCATTTAATGCAAAGACAGGAAGTCCCCGACACGTAGTTTGCTCATATCAAAATGTAATCCTCGTAGTAACGACGCCTTTTACCTTCCCTCCATGTCAACAACATTCAAAGTGTCGTCCAGTAGTCTGAACTTCATCTCATAATCCTCCCGACTGCTGGGGGTGTGTGATGGAGATGCATTCACCTCAATCAACCACCTGTGAGGAGATGGAAGGTGGCATTCGGAAAACCTACACTTAGACTTCGGAGCGAGAGTGACAGAAAACCTCAACACAATACCTTCGCATGGCATAAGGCGACATTTAAAATTATAATAGCAAACTTATTTGTTTTTTGGGGGGGTTTTTTTAGACAAGTACGTCATGTTCCACGTCAGTTCGTAATTTGTTTTCAGAGTGAGAAGAACAGAGGGATTGTAAAACGAAGGCTCACATCGGTAAATCACTTACGGCTTGAGGTTCTCGTCCAGTAGTATGTCATAACCGTAGAGCTCAAAGCAATGTTTGTCGTTTATAATGACCTTTTGGACACTCTGCAAGCTTCGAATAAAGATGTTATCCATCTCTTTGAAGAGGATTTCAATCAACTCTCTACCATGTTTGGCAGTCAGGTATCTCCGAAGCTGTTGCATCTGCCATTTGCATCCCTATTACATATGAAACAGAACAGTGGCATACTGTACCTACAACAGCATATGGTATGATACATGTTTTCAAAATGTCAGACATGTACAACGCCTCATGTTGTACATGTAAAGATGTTTTTTAAACATCTTTACATTTTGTTACATTACAGACTTCAAACTTGGAATTGTGTGATAAATCACAACAATTTAATTTGAAATTGTGGAAACTGAAAATGACTGTTTTTTTTGTTTTTTTTTTTTCATTTTACAATATTCTAAGGAGCCACGATTGGTTCCTTAGGACTTTTCCTTGAAAATAATGTGCAGTCAGGTTGGATGAAGAGCATCTGGGAAAAGTACTTTTAAAGTCTTGCTGAAGATCGTCAATTAGATTCAGATGTGGGGATTGACGAGCCAACTGGAGGCTTACAGACTCAATTGGTGCTGCATGAGAAGCATATGGCATTTGTTCCGGGTTTATGGACGCTCACCTCAGCTTCGACAGGAGCTCTCAAAATCCATTGCTAAATTCATTTGGGTTTGTTTTTAAAGCAATTTTCACTTGATTGCAGCATGGTTGAATCGTTCATCTATAACTGATATCTGGTTGTCTCAATAGTTTAACTATACAGGTGATTTTTGAAAAATTTTACCTACTTTTACTTGTAAATAATTAGTGTCAAAATTCTTTCTGAGCACTACTAAGGATAGCGCTAGTTCTGCGAATGCTACATGTATCACAGTTTGACAATATTGCACCATTAGGGTGGCTACCATAGCAACAGTTTCAAGTAGTTTGAACCCTTTAACAGGTTTTCTTCTAAGACTTTGAATTATCTCGATGAATTTATTTTCCCATCACCTTTGGACTTAATGAACAGAACATCCACACACAGAATGAAGCTGCCGTATCATACTTCATTGTTAGTCTACTTCCACATTATTCATGCATGAAAAAAAAAAAGAAAAAGTGTACTTTTTGTGCTGTTTTTTTCTTTTTCTTTTTGGATACATACCTCTTCATGATTGTAGTGTGGAGCTGTTTTTTGAACAGACACATTAGTGAGGTGCATGTCTGGAATGAACACTAAGGACTACTCAGAAATGTCAGTGGACAGGAGCCTGACAAATGGGATCGTTTCAGCCACGCTTGTGCTGTGGATTATTCTTTATACCTTCAAACACTGGCAGGAAAAAAAAGAAAGGGATACACTTGTCGTCGATGGTGCTGAGCGAAAAGCGAGTTCCAGAGAAGCGAGCGAAACCATCTCTGTATAACCATGCCTTTAAGGGAACATACTGAAAAACAAAAAAAAAAAAAAAAAAAAAAAAAAAAAAAAAATATATATATATATATATATACACAATGTGCAGATAAACAGCAATGTTGACAACTTAAATAAAAACTAATGACTTCTTGCTACATACTGACGTGACCAGGACGTAAACTCTCAAATCAAATTTTCTACCTGTGATAATAAAAAACATGTCAAGTAAGGATTTATAACATATGTAAACTGGTGTCTTATATTGATATTATATTATCTTATCTCAGTATTTCAGTTGATTACCATTAATCAGGTAAGGGTTCTCTATATATCTCTGTGCCACATAGTTTTCCACAGGTGATGCATCTTTCTGCTCTTCTGAGTGAAAACTTTCCTGTGAAAAACAAGACATATGAGTCCAATTTAGTAATTGAAAGTACTATAACTTTTTTCATAAAAGGAATAAACGTTACCTTCTTCCAGTCTATAATATCTTTCAGTTTCCTGAACAGGAAAATCCCTTTGCCTTGCGATTTTGCTACCTAAAAAACACCAGACAGTTTCAAAGTTAAATAGATTCTTGTCTCTTGGATCCTCCAAACTGAGAATAGTTTGGAGTATATATATATATCTTTTTTTTTATCATTTGTATTTTTTGCACTGGGTCTATTTTAGCTCACCGGTTTCATGATCCAGATGCTGCCAGGGTTTCGATTGAACTCCTCTACAAAGAGATGATACTCGCTGGGCAGGACAAAGGTGCAAGGGAAAAAGTCACATTTAGAGGCTTCCTCGCGCCCAACTTCCTTTTCCAGATTCTTCTGGTACCTTTTGAGGTTTTTGACCATAAGATTTTTGCGGGACAGCTGTTTTAAAATACAAAAAAAAAAAAAAAAAAAAAAAAACACACAAGTTTGTACTTTCTAGTAAAATGTTTTAGTTTATAATCAAAATGCACCAGAATTGAAGATATCTCACCTCGTAATGGTTACGAAAGTGATTTATTTTGACGTGTTCTTCCAGGTATGAGTGATCAAAATTTTCCCTAAGCCAACCCACATCACACCAGTTGAAGTCCCACTCTCCATCACTGGAAATGAGAGAAAACAAATCAAAACAAAGAATAAAGAAAACAAGGATGCTGAGGTCTTTTTGCTTAATGACCTTCCTCACTGCAAAGTTTTTTCTCTCCCCCAATATGTCCCTGAACTCACTCTTTGACTTCCACCCAGTTTGGTCTTTGTTTCAGGACATCTTGTATGGTGCTGACTAAGCCGCATCTATAACGCACGCAAATTTTTCCTTCTCTGAGGAGAAGCAGCAACAATATCACAGTTTCCAGCAGCTAATTTTGTCAGCTACACATTAGCCAGTTTAGACAAAACACCCACCGTTCCTCACTTTTGCCACTATCATTTGAGGCTTTGCTTCCAGATGTCTGCAAAAGTAAGGAAAGAAAACATTAAGATTTAACGAAAGCTCTTTTCTTATTTTGTAAAGAAAAACCGGCACTTTCTAACACTGCTGGGAAAAACAATTTACTATACAAAAAATATATATATATTTGACAACATGAACTAGGCCAACTGATCTAAAAAATAATAAAGATTATGATCTTAAAAAAATAATAATAATAGAAAAAGAAATCAAGAACAAATGACGAACAAAATTATTGACATCTGAGGAAGAAAAAGGGAACTTTTGGTGCTAAACTAAATACATTATATCAATTAAAAAAAAAACACAATACACATCTTAGTACATTCAAAATATTCTTAGGCAATTTAGGTTGACTTTTATTGTTGCACCGTCCTTTTACTTGATTGATATTAGGTTATTTTTCAAGTATCGTCACTCTTACTTGAGTAAAATTTCTGGCTACTTCACTGTCACTTCGCTGAACACAGAGAAATAGACACACGCGTAGCGCATGCTGAGGTGACTCTTCTTTCTGAGCGACTAGGAGATGAAGTGAAGTCACAGTAAGCATTAGATATTTTCATTTGAAGAATTGTACCCCGTTCTAACGTGGTGTTAAAAAGAAATTGGAAAAAAAAAAAAAAAAAGTTGTCCCTTCTACCCGAATTAGTTATTTTGTATTTGTGCCACTTGTTTACCTTGTGCTTCGACATAGACCCGTTCACCACGAAGTAGCAGCAGAAGGCTTCGGAACTTCCTATTGAGGTATTTGTATGGAGAAAGGACGTCCGAAAGGACGTCAACAAGAGTGTTGGAACGGTTGTTGTCATGACTACCGAGAAACCAGCCGGAGAGGGGAGATTGTCCCGAAGAACTTGCCGTAGTATCCTAGAGAAAATGAGTTTGTTTATTTATATAGCTTGTACTTGTTTGTTTGTTTGTTTGTTTGTTTATTTATTTGGACGGAGTGGCCTTTACCGGACTGATTAGCTTTAGACTGTCGAAATGCAATTGAATATATAATGTGAGGAGAGAATAAAACAATCATCAGTTATGCCTTTAAACTGAATAATTTTCAATAGTTAATTACTATTGAAATGAACTTAAAATAGACGTAATTCATAAATATATACGAAAGAAAATTGATTTCCAGTTTTATCTAGCTTTGCTATTTACCACCTGATCACCACACGAGGGCACCAAAACCTCAAATAAGTCATATAGAGTTTTTGGTTCCTTTCTCAACATTAGGTTTTTAAACATTAACATATACCCTTTAAAACAATCTAAACCTGTCAAATAATTTAAATGTCAATATATTTTGTGATTTGAAATAGTTTATTGCAGAGTCTAGCATCTTTTTTCTTTTAAATCTAGGACAATGGTTCTATTGAATAATAGGTGCTGTTCAGTGAGAAAGAACTGTATAAAAGCAAATAGTCCTGTTTCGAGTCACCTAGTTTGCACTTTGATCTTTCATTCATGCCAAAAGATTAAAATTCTCTCCTCTGCTTATTGAGAAAACACCATTCTCTTCATATTCCCTCTCTAACCTGCTAAGACCAATGGATTTGAACAAATCTATATTTATTTTGTGACTAAGACACTCTGTTTTTCCTCTGTTTAGTACACCTTGCAGATTCTGGTTTTGTTGAGTATTTCGTTTTTCTTTGTAAGACCAGAAAAAGGCGGATTTAGGTGTACTGTTTATCCTGCCTCTGAAGTCTATGCGCTGTCCAGCTCATAAAACAGTGGTGATTATTGTTTTTAACACATTGTAGTCAGTAATGTAAAAATATCTTATATCTGGCTTAAATTCTTGTGGAAAGATCAATAATAGGCTCGAACCTCAATCTCAGCTATGCAGTATCAATAAATGATCTATCATATTAAAAGCTAATGAAAAAATAAGGTTAGCCCAAAATGAAAATTTCTTTCAGTTAAATTAGAATGTGGGTGGTCAGCTACTGCCAAACTCTGAACCAAAGCTTAGTTTCACAATGTTCTCACAGAGCAGACAAATCACAATAGATGTTTTTGTATGTCATTTGGACATGAGAGTTATTCAATTGAGTTTGGGGAACATATCTTTATCATGCATTGACATATTCAGAATTTATTTTATTGTGAACAACACTGAAGCAAAAGAAGATATGGTAAAAGAAAATGTCATATTTTAAATTAAAACAGATGGTGGTAATATAGTCTCATTAAAATCCTGGACTGGAGCCTCCAATGAAAATGTTGTTATTTTGCAAATGAGCTTCAATGTGTTCAGACACACAAGACAGTTTCACAGTTTCACATCTATCTGTCTGTCTGTCTGTCTGTCTGTCTGTCTGTCTGTCTGTCTGTCT